>PITA01028920.1:0-18629 GCA_004023965.1 Spilogale gracilis | reverse complement strand
GCAAGGCGAGAGGGAGGTGAAGTGGGCAGAGCTCACAAAGAGGGGCTGAAATCATATCAGTTTATTTCCCTTCGTTGTGGTACGAGTGTCCTGCGGAAGCTGGGCCGTGCCCTGGAGCTTAACAGACATACTGACCAGGAAGTCAGCACAGCCGAGGGAGGATCTGCGGGGAGACGGGGGTGGTTAGGTCACTGCAGGCCTGACTGCTACCTCCTGCCACCGGGTGAGCAGAAAAACAAGGTCATGTGTCAACTACCAAATGACAATCGCGTCCCTGGCACTTGCCAAATCTCCCACCAGAATCTTTGTTGGGGCCACTCCAACCACAAACATACAAGAAAGGGCGTTCTGGGCTACAGAGCCACCCCAGAAGCTATTCAAAACACAGTAACCAGGAGGCACTTCATCACTGACATTTTAATGGAGACAGAAACAGAGGCTCTATTCTCAGAAGCCGATGCTCTGGGCCGACAGACCTGGACCAGCTTGCTGCCAAAGCCTGTGCTTTGAGCCATCGCACACAACATTCTTGGCTTCTGCTTCAGGAAAGTTCAAAACAGGAGCAAACTATAAAACACGTTGGTCTCCTTAGGCACCGGGTGGCACACATGTGGGCGCAGGACGCAGGGCCTTGTCAGAAACCTAAGGAAGAGGTGGGAGACCAGACAAATGTACTGGCCACAAAATACGGAAAGATTTATAATCAAATAAATATGTGCTTTATACTAATTATGTCAAGACATCTTCACCTACAACTCACCTAAAACTTACATGAAATTTTAAGTTTTTATCATGCCAGATTTAGGTAAACATTGTCTCTGACAGGAGAGGAGCGCTCCAAAACTAAGATGCCGGAGGCTTACCAATTTCTTCTAGACAGAGGAAATTTTAGTGGGGGCGTGGGGGAACAGATGTCGTGAAAACCCACTGTGGAGACCACATCTGGAGCAGACGCCAAAGGCCTGCCTTATTCAGCAATTTGTAATTGTAGATGTGGAGCAAAAAGGAACAACACTTATCTGATAGTCACTAGGGTTTTATACGAAATGAAGGAAAAATGGGCAGCCTTGGTCTTGGCACACTGCCCACCTTGCTGATGTGCCGGGAGCATTTTAAACCTATCACTGTGGGTGGCTGAATGAGAACAGAAACCAGAACCACAGAGATTGAATTTAGCAGTAGACTAAATTGCGCTCAACAAGACATTGGCCTCTCCGCCTGTTCCCTTCCTCCTCCGAGCTCAGGCTGCGGGATGCCTAATCACAGAAGGCAGCCTTCTAGCAAATTCAATTAACCAGAGAGAGCCTTGCGTGGGTTAATGGGTAAGAGAAATGGAAAGAGACAGGACTGCGCAGAAATGGCCATGGGCCGTGTGGGAAGGCCTCGGGGCTCAGCCAGACAAAGCTCATCCTTCTCAGGGAAGCTGTTCCTCCCCGGGGGTAGCAGCTCCACATGCGAGGTTGGGGGGCGAGAGGGGCGAGGAGGGCAAAGGGGTCGAGGGGGACGAGGGAGACAGAACCAGATTCTTCCGGTTGGGTTCCTGCCTCTGCAGGACCTCGGCTCCATGACGAAGCACAAGCATTAGCATCCTGATCTTTGTGGCTATGTGGCATCTCTTCCCAATACTCAAATTACTCTTAAATGGGGGTTAGGGATAGCTGGCAGGGGCTGAGCATTTACATGTCGGGCCTTGTGCTAAACCAGCTCATCTTCCCTTTTCCCGGCACTTGCTCTTAAGCACGATGATCAATTGACCTCATGTAACCCACGGCTTCCCCAGCCCAAGGGCAGCCCACTTGAGTTTAAACTCCTGCATTAAGGAGGGAGCTGTTCATCCCGCTCCTCCGCCTAGATGCCCATGTTCTAAGACATGATGTTGTGTGTCCACCTGACCTGTCTCTGGGGTATACGATCTCATCCCTCTTACCCGGTCTAAAATGCTAGGTCTCTTTCTCTAAAAGAAACTAAGCCTTCTGCCAGGGCTTAGCTTCTAATCTCGAACTAACTTAATTACATCACATACTAAGAGCATTGGTGAAGAGCACGGTCTTTGGAGCTAGACAGCCAGAGTTTGGATTCCAGCCTTCACATTTACTGTCTTATATGTAGGCAATTGCAGCTTTACTTAAAAATCTCTGCCATCTTAGTCTGGACAGTGGGACCTACCTCCCATCATATGTTGTGAGGAATAACATAACGTAAAATGCTTAACACTTGCCACATAATCCATACTCAATAAAATTGGCACCTAGCCAGAAAAGAAATTGCTAATAAATGTGTGTGGCAATGAGTAAGACATTACCCACCCTTAGTAGCTCACAGTTCACCTGACGAAGCAGACATTAAACTAGATCATAATACAATTAGAGTACAGAAGCGTAGAAACAGTGCTCCACAACCTTCTTTCTGTCCTCAGACTCCTGAGGAACAGGATAAATTCCCATGAGAAGCAATGGCTCACTCTGGGAGCAGCGTGCCCCACCGGGATGGAGGAACGGGAGGCCACCCTCCATTCCACTTCCCTTTCCAACCAGCCCAAATTACCTGAGCAACTCTGATGACATGCAGATTATAGTGCATTATCCCTTTCAACCAGTGTTTGTTAAACACAAGTGTGTAAGGTCCTGTGTTAGGCCGTGCACAGTGTTTGCAATCAGCAGAGAGACAATATTGAACAAGAAATCGCAAGTATGCTGGACATCAACAAGTAAAGATGTTGGTGCTGAGAATTTTAAAACTTCTTGAAGGACAGGAGACCAAGGCTGAGTAGTACTTAGACCAGAGAAGGGAGTGAGAAGCCTTAAAAGCACATTTGTCAAAATAAAGAGACTTCACCCAAAATTATAATCCATACTATCCTTAAATGCAGATGTATAAACAGATGCAGAATCCCTTAGGATGTAGAATGAGGACAGAATTCTACCGCCTTCGTAATAGTCTGAAAAACTCTCATCAATATAATGAACAGTTAAAATCCTAAAGGATATGGTTATAATTTATAGCTTTTTTAAAAAGATTTTATTCATTTATTTGACAGAGAGAAATACAGCTAGAGAGGGAACACATGCAGGGGGAGTGAGAGAGGGAGAAGCTGGCTTCCCGCCAAGCAGGGAGCCCGATACATGACTCGATCCAGGGACTCCAAGATCATGACCTGAGCCGAAGGCAGAAGCTTAATAACTGAACCACCCAGGCGCCCCATAATTTACAGCTTTTAATAAGGAAAAGGAGGGGGTGCCAGGTTGGCTCAGTCGGTTAAGCGACTGCCTTCATTTTGGGTCATGATCTCAAGGTCCTGGGATTGAGCCCTGCATCAAGCTCCCTGCTCAGCCGAGAGCCTGCTTCTCCCTCTCCATCTGCCTGCTGTAAAATAAAATCTTTAAAAAAAATGATAAGGAAAGTAGCAGATAGTTAAAGTGGGAGTATAACTGTAAACACAGTCGTGTATAATTTAAATCATGGATGAGCACACGAAGCCTACATGTAAGCCGATGTATATACTCTACCTTGGATCTCTTCCTCTCTGCCCCTCAAATTTCTCTGATGGTTGACAATGAACACTCTTATCTCATGAATTATCAAATCAGAGGCCATTATATATTCACTCTTGACATATGGAACCAATAAACTAATTAAATCAAGCTGCCACCCTGCTTGTCCTCCTAGACCTAACCTTCCTGCCTTGAGCAGGCCATTGCTGTATAGATTCCAGTCATGTCTGTGGCTGTCTCTACTGTCTCCCAAGAAACGCCATCTGGACATCCATATCCTCCCTCACAGTCTGGGAGATTAATGGACCCATCGCTACACAGGTCAGAGGCAGCCAGGCAAAGAGGCTCTTCACGGTCCCTGAGTTCCTTAGAAAGGGAGTGAGGAAGAGTTTAAATAGAAAAGTCTACACATAAATTTGAAATGGACAAAAATGGGAGCAGACTATGCAAAGGAACAATCTATTTTTAACTCAAGCAGAACTGACATACATTATTGTATTAGTTTCAGGTGTACAATACAGTGATTCAACAATTCTATACACTCCTCAGTGCTCATTATGGTAAGCGCGCTATTAACCCTCTTACCTGTCCCCCACACCTCCCCTCTGACAACCACCCATTTGTTCTCTACAGTTGAGCATCTTCTTTTTTTAATTTATTTATTTGCAGTGTTCCAAGATTCATTGTTTATGCCCCACAAGCATCTTTTTTTTTATCAGTCCTGTTTCTTAAAATCCACAGAGGAATTTAAGAAACATCATATGTAAAATCATATGGTATTTGTCTTTCCAAAGTAGCGATCTTGATACTGTGAGGACTGGGTAACAAAGTTCCCAAGACAATGGTAGTACCTTCCCATCCTCACAGACTGACATTTAGGAAGATCAAGGCCACAAGCATGAGAAGCAATGTCAGCCAAAGCAGCCAGCGGAAAGGGTTTGTGAATCAGGCAGAGCTCAACTGGAGACCCAGCTTCACCACTTAATAACTACACGTTCTCAAACAGGTAACCTGAGGCTGGGTTTTACATCACAAAGGGAAGAATATTATCTAACTCATAAGTGGTTGGTAAGGATTAGCAACTATTTATTCAAGCCAAAGTATCTTGACTCAAAAGGCCCAACTCAAACTATTTAAAACTTAAAAAAAAAAAAAAAAGTCTGTATGGTGTAGCCCAAGGGAAGAATGAATCTCGGAGACTCAGACACTGTCAGGACTGTTTTCTCCTGTGTGGTGAGCCCATCCTGGCTTACTGAAGATGGCCCTCCTCCATGCGGCGGGGGGAGGAGAAGAGGAGAAAAGGCCACGGGCTAATTAATCATCTGCCAGCAGAGAGGTACAGCCCCTCGTGCCCAGTTTCTGCTGCACAGCGGCCACGGGGTGGGGTTCCAGGAGGAGCGAGGCCCCGTATCACGTGCACCCTGCAGGTGAGGAGATGAGACTCCCAGATTCCAATCAGCCTAATCCACCAAGTACTTGAGCATCTCGGTCTTCCCTCATTTGAAAAGTGCAACTATCATCCTGCAGAGATGAGAAGAGCATACTGGGAAATAATATCCCCCGTGGCACTCCAGACAGCTCAAGAAATGTGAGGACACTCACCGTCTAGTAGCCAAACGGGCCAAAAGGTAGATACCTCTTGTCCTGGGCCATTCTTTTATGCCTGCATTCACCATTTCATTCACTTATTCTTCCGCCACTTGTCGAGCGCTTACGTGTCAGACGCGGCACTGTGCTAGGCACTACGTGTGTGCTCTAACATTCAGTCCCCGCGATAGCGTTACAAAGCCCTGGTGTTATCCCTGCAGCGTGGTATGAAAACAGAAGCCCAGAGAGGTGACATAACTTGTCTAATACTTCACGGAAGTGGGCTCGAATGCAGGTCAAGGCAAAGACCATGCTCTTAACCGGGCTACCAGCTGGTTCATAAACACAACAGGAAAACAGGGAAAACTGATGAATTCTGTCCAGGAACTGACCGTTTCCTCTGTCACTATATCAGCTCTGGATTCATCACCTCTCTCCTCCCTGCTGCTGGGCTCACTGCCCTCCTACCCATGCCCTGGAGAGAGCTGTTTAATACCCAGTGCTGTCAATGCGAGGGCATCACTGGCAAGACAGGTCAGGCCAGGCGAGGCGAACCAGAGTCCTTCCCCAGAGCATAGATCCCAACAAGTTACATGCCTCCTCACATCTTCTGCCACATGGGGAGGCTGTAGGCAAGAAGCGAGGAGAAGACCATCGTTCAAAAAGACAGAGAGAGAAGTGGATGAGCCACAGAGAGCCCTGACAATGCCAAAACCTTGGTTCTCCATCCTAATCTGATTCTTTTAGTTACCCCTATTGCATTATCAACTACCACAGCCAGCAAATTACTTTTTTGCTTAAAAACAAAAAACAGTGGTTGTATCATCCCTGGATCTTCACTAAGTCCTCATTACTTTGAGAGTCAAGTTCAAGTCTGTAGGCCGACAAGCCACGCCCCTCACAGCGTACCCTCTACCGCCATGTCCACACTCGCCTCAGCAGCCTCCCTCGCCGCACTGAAAGTTCAGACCTGCCTTCACGCTAAGCTCTGTTTTGCTGTGGCAATCGCAGTCACTGCTGTTACTGGTGTCCAGGTTTCACCATCCTCTCTGGGTCCTAGATCTCTGTACTTCACGTAAGCATACTTGGATCTGTTGAGTTAAATTCTATCTGTCTTTCCAAAGGCTCCTTCTGAGCCAAACCCCTGCTTTCTGCACCCTTAGCCTCGAAACGTAGCACCACTGTGGCAAAATAAACACGCTGTTCACAAAAAGACTGACTTTGCCTTCTCCTAGTCAATCAAAGTTGGACGGACGGTTTTTCTCCTCTGTAAGGAACATAATGCTGCTTTATCAACTGTGCTTCACCCCATACAAAGAGGACAGGGAGCAAGTGAAGGTCAAGCACAAGAGAAGGGTAGTCAGCAAGGGAACCCCCATACACAGCCTGTCTCGGGCAGCTGCAGAGGAGCTCTCTGCCCACGCCCACCACAATCTTGGGGCCCTATGGGCTTGACTCAAGCATACCTCCCAGATGGTCTCAACACACTGCTCTCTCAAAGTTGCCTCCTTTAAACAGCTGTGGGAACAACGGCAGCAATGCACATTCCAAGGACAGAGGACACGGGACAAGGTAAGGAGCCCCCAGGTGCCCAGACACCACTCTTGGGTCAACTGGTGGTAATACCCTCTCAGTGACTCCTCCAGTATTCCACTCCTTGTAACTGGCTCTTACAATCTTTTATGTTCCCTTCCTCCACAACGTGCCCTGAGTGGTCAAAGAGCTTTCCTAGCTTGGAGGTAGCTCCTGGAGGGCTATCTGGCTGTACTCTTCTGGTGGAACATTCGACCACCAGTCTCCCAGGGTAGGACGGGGCCTGCTGTTCTCAGCAGCACAGCATGTGGGTCCCCACTGAGAGTTAGGGCAGTGGCTATTTCCCGTGATCCCCACACCTTTGTGGTGCTGGGTACTTCGGCAGGGTCCCCAGTGAGGCAAATGGGGCAATACACCCTACTGATCAGCCATTAAGAGGGAAGTACTCTAGCTGGCCCAGCCAAGGTGGCTTTATCTGTTAGGAATGTAACCTGCATGTACAGATAGAAAATTTTAACCATGTTGCCTGTTACAGGGGGTTACAGAGGCAGTGGGATTTCTACGTAATGTGCTGTTCTTTGGTCAGCTTTATCTATTATGACCTTTGAAGTGTGACCTCCCCATCCCTGTCCATCCATCAAGGGTACCCACACGTGGCATTCTGTTTCTCTAATCTCTGCATGGCTACAGCCCGGTTCACAAGGTGACAGAAAAAAGTTTAGTTCAGACACGGTGTCCATGCAAACCAAGGCCTACGCAGAACACTCACTCAGAGGAAGAGGGGCCAGTTTCATCCATTTCCCAATCCCTTGCCAGTTGGGAACTCCCGGGGCTGGCCGCCAACTACTTGGACAACTGCCTTGGGCGCTGTTTAGAACACACAGGGCAGGCTAGGCCTGGATTAACTGGTATCCTGGCACTGTGCCATCCCACCCAGGAGTCACTCTTTTTATGTTCCCAATCTGATCTGCAGGAGGGCCAGTTGCCAGGGCTCATACCCAGCCGAGGGCATCAGCTTCCTGATTGCTGGAGGGTGTCAGTGCCTTATGAGCCAGGACACAGAAAACAGTGAGGACTGCCTCGGGCTCTTGCAGGTGAATTTGGGTTTTTTCCCCGCATATCCTGTCTTCACACAAGCTTCTGCAGGATCATCTGCCCCTTGGCCTTTTCCATCATTCATGCCATTGGGTTTATCTCTTTAAAACAGCCTGACTGTCAGGGCAAAGGTTCAACAGCCAGGGATCACGAGTGATCACCAGCCATCCTCCCCCTGAGTTCAGCTCACCAGGTGTGCTGGTTCATTCTTGTTTCCATCCAGATGGGGTCAGTGTTGGGCTGAACAGACCAGACCCCACTGTCTACCAGGCAACAGGGCAATGGTGGCGGGGGCATCCGGAGGCTCTACCTCCTCTACAGGGCCTAGAAACATCCCCATTTCCAGCAGTAAAGGGCTGGTGTAAAGGTGCTCCTCTGCTTCCAACAGGCATGCCACTTAGTCCAAGCGGGAATTTGAGCCGTGGCAGAGGGGGGTTGACGGAACTTAGTTTCAACCTACCCCTTGAGAGGAAGGGGAGTTCTTACCAGGTTACGCTGTTTCTTCAGGAAATGCTTAACCTGGGGAACTGCCTCTCTGGCAATTGGTCTCTGCCCTTCTATAGCCAGGACCAAAACCCTAGGGGTACTTTTTCCTTCTGTTGATGAACACAGTGCCCAATCCATACCTCCTGGAGTCACGACATATCTAATTCAGATGGTAGCCCTAATTTACTTCTTAAGGGCAACTTGATGCTCTGATGCCCACTCCTACACATGTCCTTTCTTTACCAGGTAGTTATAAGTGACAAAGACCAGATGGAGCACAAGAATCCTCCAAAATCCCCCAAATTCTCCAAAACCCCTATAAAGGCAACACCTCTTTCATGATTTTAGGGCTTGAACAGGCTTGCATCTCATCAATTATAGCTTTTGAGACAATGCATACTCTATCCTACCAAAAGATTCCCCAAAACAACGGCAGTACCAGGGCCTTGAATTTTCTGTGGGTTTACCACTCACCCTTTCCCTTATAGAGGTTCCAGCGAAGTCTGCAGAGTGTCCAACCACAGAAGCAAGTCTTAACGTAGTAACACCCTTGAAGTAACCAGCCCATTTTCCTAATGTGGGGAAGGACAGCACGGACATAGCTCAGGCTACCATCCCAGGACTTGTTATGGGGCTATGCTTTGGGGAAGCACTTGAAAGGTCCATTGTTGCCTCCTGCCACATGATGGCAAACGGTCTTGACTCAGGGGCCAGGGTTATACGGAAAAAAAGCCACTTGCTTACAATAGTATGGTATTCTTCTAGGACCATGGCCAAGGTGCCTAAGACAAGGTTAGGCACAGCTGTGTAGGTGGGGCACTACCTTATTCAATTATGGGTAGTCCACAGTCACCTGCCATGAGCCAACCAGCAGCTTTACTGGCCATACCAAGCTGTTGAAAGCACCAGGTGCAGGGCCCAAGACACTGGTTCAGTGTGCATTTCTGATAGTTTCTCCTGTTTCCTTATTCTCCCCTCACACCCAGGCGATGTATGTTGTTTGCCAGTTCCCACTCTTCCTGGGAGTGGCCGAGTTACTGGTCCCCAGCTGGTGTTTCCCCTCAGCACTGGTTTAACTACTTGATTCCTTACCAGAAATTCACCAGCAGAGGTTTACAGAGTTTGAAAGAAATCCATGGCCGCTATGTTCTCTAGTATTAGAGAGCTTCACATTCTTGTGAGAACACCCAATTTGCAGTTTCAAAGGACCTCTTGGACCATAACCAACTGCTCTTTGTAATCATCAGTGGCACTGAAGGACCAGAAAACTTCTGAGGGTTACTACGTATTAGAGTATATTTGGCTCCAGGATCAACGAGAGTCCTCACTTTCTTTATTTCTGGAGGACCAGTCAACAGTGAGCTCAACATGATACCCTGATTGCCCCCAGTGGGCCTCCCCTGCAAATGACCTTGGCCTGCATGACCCCACACCTGGGGCGTGGGAGGCACCCCTCCCCCACAGCACCATTACCTGGAGGCATCTAAGGAAGTAGATGGCTCATCAGGGATAGAAGGGGCAGGTGGGGTAGACTGGGCAGGTTTTAAGGCTTTCTACAGGCAGACCAACATAGCATTGAGTATTGGGTTGCTGGTTTTACTTTTTAGGTAGGTCTCAGTAACAGGAGGGTCAAGCCACTTTCAGGTTACTTTTACTACCTTTATAGCCAATTGGGATAGCCATTTGGCTTTTTTAGTTTCATCTTTGTCTCAGTTCTCATAGCTGGTACCAGTTGCTAGAATATATCCGTCCTCCCTCCCCAACCCCCAGGCAGACCAGCAGTAGACCACCTGACACCATGCACGTCTGTGCCACAGCTGGCCTCAGCAATGACACTGTTCAGTACCAGATGCTTGGGGCATTCCTGCAGTCAGTGTGGCTCCACCAGGCCTTCAAAGACGAGATGCAGATGGCTGGGTCATTCCCAGCTCCCTTAAGACTTGCTGTACCTGCCCTATGGGTTTCCAATGTCCCACATGACCTGGGGGATAGTCCTCACCAAGCCAAGCCTATTTACTGTCTAAAATAATCCATCCATGAGAGAGTGAGTACCCGAACCCCCCACCCCAAGCCCCGCAGGCACTACCTGAGGACCAGGTGTGTGCTGATGCTCATTTTCTCTCACTCCTGCCCACAGAAAAGCCACCTCTCCCCATCCCCAGGGAGGCACTGGCTGTGCCTGGATACTTACCCTGGCTTCTTGCTGGGATTTGGCAGCTACACCAGTAAGCTCAGTGACAATATAGTCTCTCATGGTGAATATTTCCTGAGTTGGGGGCTGCCCTGCAGGCCGAGTTCCCGTCCGTGTGTTTTTGTTTCCTTTGTATTTCAGGGGTGAGACAAGATGCGCCATTTCATCCGCTTCGCAATCACAACGGACTCCCCTCATTCTCCTCACTGCCCCAGGGATTCGTCCTCCGGGTGGCTCACTCAAGCTTCGTCCCATCCTCACTGCCGCAGGGATGTGTCCTCGGGGCTGCTCACTCACGCTTGCTCCCCAGCGCGCAGACCTCAGTCCACCGCAGCTGGCGCCCTCCTGGCTTTGCGACACCACACGCTAAGTCCTTCGACTGACGATCCTGTTCTCCCGGCTTCCCTGCCAGCCCCAGAGCCAGCAGAGAAGTGGACACCGGCACGTCCTTCTCCAGCCTCAGCAGTCCAACTTCCTAACCCGAGCTCCAGCCTCTAGCTGCGCACAGAGCGCCTGCGGCCCCGCCCCCAGGCGAGGCCGGTCCCGCCCCCGCGGCCGCCACGTGCTTCCTTCGTCTGCGGCTGCGCGCTGGGCGCAAGCCCTCCAACTAGCGCGTTCGACACCGGCCTTTTCAGCAGGCTGGGGGAGGTTGGAGGGGAAGGAAGCACGTGGTGGTTCTCAGCGCCCAGCGTCCAGGCAGCCCCTCCCCACAGAGAGGTCGGTGGCCAGCTCGGGGTGTCCCCCACAGATGCCTCTTCCCCACGACTCTTTTCTTCCCACCGGCGGGCTCCCCCATTGCTGGTTTGCAGACCAGTCCCGCACACCGAGGGCAAGGACGGACTAAAGGAAGGGGCAGGCCACTCCACGTCAGTAGGTGGCAGGTCTAATGAGTGAGGAACTTACTAGGCTGGTCTCGGGTGGCAGCATCTGAAGTTTATAAAGAGGCCTTAAGGGGAAAGGACTGAGTCATTACACGCTCCAGATGGTCCCAATAACACTACTCTCTCCAGGTTGCATCCTTAAAACAACTCCAGCTGCAGGAATGCTAGATGAAACAGACATTCCAAAGACCAGGAAGGGGGGTTAGGAGCCTCGCAAATGCCCAGGTGCACCTCTTGGGTCAAACAAAGGTCATGCCCTCTCAATGACCTCCTCCAACAGCCAAGGTCTGAAATGCATAGCAAGCCGTCAGAAATGTTTGCTGAATAAATGAATGAATATACAGAAATACTGCATTTGGACATCTTGGATATTATAGGGTCCCACCTGGCTTTAGAAAATCCCCTAAATTGTGCCAGGCAGAATGTTTTCCCCTCTACTACCGTTTCGCTGCAGGCTGTAATACTTACATATTCAACTCATAGTTTAGATTTTCTTATGATTGAGTGGATTCTCCTAAAGAGTTTAATATTAGCTTTTAATTACATCCTGCCATGCAACTAGTACTTTAATAAATGTGAGGGAAGAAACCCCTCTGCATATCAACAGAGGAGAATTCAATTCAATAATTCTATTTAATTAAGCATTTTTGTGCCCGTATGTATAGTCAAATTGCCACAGGAGATGTCATTTCCGTAAGTTCGTCAACTGGAGAATGCTGAGCAGTTACCTGGATGCTTTCTAAGGGCTTCCTCTTTCAAAGGGGTTTTTAAATGATTTCCAAAGAACAGCCAGTTCCCTCACACCTTCTCAAGCGTATTCCACATCCCTTTTTCACTCCCGCTCCCCAAAGCAGCAATCCCGGAGGGCTGGGGCTTTTCTCATGCTGCGCCCCGCACTTCTCAGGCAACATACACCCATCTCCTCTCCACTAAACAAACTGGTATCCTTTCAAAGCTCGTTCCAGACGTCATCTCTTCCATAACATCTGCACCGACTTACCAGGCATTGGTTTGGACAGATCAAAACATTCTCAGTGGGATCCCGTAAAGCACAACTTTCAAGGTATTCAACCCAGTCACAACGTCAGCAAAATGAATGGATCATTGTGATTCACCTCCCTGAACTGTAAGAGAAGGAGCCCTGGGCTCGAAGTCAGAGAATTCTGTATAGGAACCCTAGGTCTGGTGAATACTTATACAAATTACAGCACTTCTATGGGCCATGATTTCTGTACTTACAGAGACAATATTGTTTGCCTTACAGGCGGTAGAGAGAACTCAGTGGTCTAACATGTGAGAGTTTATCACTTCATAACTGGGATTCAGTCACAGTTCAAACCACTCTTTCCAGCCATGAGCTATGGAACTAAAATGGCCATTGGATAGTCACCCTAAAGAGGACACCTGATAAACACACTCTGTTCTCCCTCAATCAAATTCCTCACCCAGTGGTTCTCACCCAGGCTGTGTGTCTAATTCAGTAAGTAAAGGTTTTTCAGAATACAAATTCTTGCTGAATCAGAATCTCCAAGGGAGATTCTGTCAAACGTGGACATATACTAGTCATTTCTTTGTTCCACTGATGTTGATAAAGCCAGTATAAAAGACTTCCGGCCAACCTGCCACAGAAGAACTTCCTCAGCTGAACAGATGACCAGACAAGAGGAGGCTCCATAACCACAAATTCCCAGCTCACAGTAATGGAGAAGTGAGCAATTAGGGAAGTAATTGGCTAGAGAAGGGAAGACTCCCCAAACTGTAGGCATCACATCAGCTCATGCAGGTGCCCTGGCATCAAGAAGGAAAAGCTCTGGTCTTTCTGACTGAGCAGAGTCACCCCAGCTGGGGCACGATCGAAAAGACAAGTGTATTTGGTGCACATATCGGAGAACTGGCTCTCTTCCAAACCCGCACTATCTGCTTGGAAAGGGGGTAAATGAGGTCTGGCAATAAGGTCAGCATGGCCTTACTTGGTTCCACTCACCACATGCCAAGCAGCAAGCCTCCTCCACATACTACCTCTTTGAATTTTCCCAACAGCTCATCACGTAAACATTGTTATCTCCATTTTACAAAGGAGGAAACTGAGGAACAGAAGCTTCAGTGATTTTGCTGGTGTGCAGCAAGGCCGAACTTGAAGAGAAAACTGCCTAACTCCAAACTCCCCAAGAGTTTGGGGACTGAATGTCAATGTTTCAATTCTCTGAGCCTCCGTTTCTTCATCCTAGATAATGGTGATTTTCCTACTGCCAAGAATTAGAGACTAGGAAGGGCTCATGGCCATCAGTAAATGAGACCTAGTATTGTTGTTTAATGTTGCTAAAGGACCCCCTCTGAAATGGGATCACTTAAGCGAGTGTGGCTCAAGGGGTAGCTAGGGGTATATTTGCAGAGAAGATGTGAAAGCCAAATTTAACTCCTGAGGTTGATGGCCTGGTTGAGATTTGTTGGTTACTTGTTGACAACAACACACTCTGTTGTACTCTTGTCTTTTTTAGTAACTATTAGAGAATGAATAAAAATGTGTTCTTACATGGAAAAGTCCTCCAAATTAGAAAGGAATCAGTTATTTATAGTTGAAAAGGTAGGTAATGTTGTGATGGGATGATACACAAAAACCACCGTCTCCTAACAGCAGCACAATTCCGGACATTTGCTCATCCTAGACATGTACACATTCCAGAGTCCGGGCTCCTCTTCCCAACCGAATCAGGGGTGCCTTTGCCCCAGCATGCCTCCCTCCGAAATGCCTGGGAAGCCACCCCGTGCCTTCCTCCTTCTCTTCTCCCTTCGTTCCCTCTCTCTCCTCATATCAGGCCATGCTGCAACACGCCGTGGGGTTCTAGACCACAGGGCCCCTCACAGTGGACATCTCTCACCAGTCCCTCAAGAAGTCAAACAACCCAATTGGTCTGCTTCTTGTTATGCAATTTCCCCACATCTCCTAGGAGGGTTTTGGTACGGAACCATTTCAAGTCTGCTCACGTGAGTCTAAACAGCATGCAGCACCTTGCGTTGAGTTAGCTCTGTAAATGCCCCACATGTTTGTAAACTATGAAGAGCTCAGCAAATGTGGGCCATGTTATTCTTGTGCATGCTGTGTTGTGTTTCTCTGTGTCACCAATGAATTTGATTTTGAGTCAATGTTTGCTCGATGAATAAATAAAAAACAATAGAGTCTCTGGGAGCAAATAAAGACCTAGAAGGAAGATCATATATAGTCCCTGAGAAATGCCAAATGCTTGTGTTTACTGAGTGCTGCCCTGCGACGCACACTCACAGAGGCTCCTCAATGTGAGTGGTGTTGTTATCAGCCCCATTCTCCAGAAGCAGACGTGGAAGCAAAGAGAGGGTCACACTCCACCCCAGGCCACCCCTGATGTGAGCAACAGCGCTGAGGATGAACCGGGATGCACTGGAGCCCACCGCCTTCATCGCTCTGCTCAGGAAACATAAATTCAGATTTGTAAGAGAAGGTAGCCATTTATAGAATCAAACACACATAAATTTCTGAGGACGAACATGAGACACCACAATTCCAAACTCCATCTACCTCCTTCAGTGGTAAAAGAGCTTAGGCTTTTATCTCAGACCACAGTGGGTTAAAATTCTAGTGCTGTCGCTTAGGAGCTATGCGGCCTTGGGTATATCGCTGAGCCTCTCTAAGCAAGAATTTGTTGTTTGAATGGCTGTTCCCTTGGGAATCCCGGGAGGTGGTATGTCACCTTACGTCTGTTGCCGGACTTAGAGACGCTGTATGTAAACATTCAACAAGAGTTTCACACAGTAGGTGCTCAATAAATGGCAATATTGTTATTTGTAATAATCTGCTTCATGACACTCTCTCTTCAGACATGTTCTCCTGTTCTCTCACGTGCCTGACACAGTCCTACGCATCCTTAAAGGACACAGCTGGGGGCCTGGGCCTCCGTGAAACCCCTTCTGGCCCTCTCTCCAGCCCTCTTTCCTTAAGAGGTTCTCATTCCTTCTTCAGAGCCGTGAAGGCACCTGGAGGGAACCACAAGGCTGGATAAGAGATGGTGGGGGGGCACAGCTCTGGGGCCAGGCCCTTCCCCAAGATAAAAGAGGAGGAAAAAGACATTGGAGGACAAATTCAACAGTTGCTACACATCCGCCGTGTGGCAGACACAGTTCCAAGCTCTGATGAGACAGTGTTGGATTCTCTGTGCTTCCTGTCCCGCTACAGATAAATGCCAACATGGAGGACAAAGCCAAAGCAACTCACCCTTTAATGCTCAGGGTCATAAGGGTGAAATCATGCTGCAAGTCAGTGGAGGAAGAACTCTGGGACTACACGTTGGAAGACCGACCAGAGTTTTCCACCAAAAGGAAGGCGGGGAGGGCCGAAACTGTAGGCCAGTCAGAGTGGTTCCCACAAAGGACGGATATAGAAAGCTGGGCACACTTGCCTTGATCCTTAAAGACGAGCTGCCCCTGACGGAAGGAAGCAGGTGAGTAATGGGGCAAGATTTACTTTCTAGATAAATGCCAAATCCCTCCTACCCTCATGGCTCCTTCTCTTTCTTCGCGCACATTCGTTAAGACTTCTCTCAACACCCGTTCTGAGACTTGTTACTTTCATCCTCTCTGATGTTGACGAGGACTCAGTCTTGCCTTACAGAGGAGAGATTGATGTTGTCCAACAGCAAAGCTTCAATTACGTGAAGAAATGTGATAAAGGGTGATGAAAGCTGTGAAGGATTTTTGTGTTTTTTGAGCAAGAGAAGTACAAAAAGACATTTGACAGAACACATTTTATCATCTTGTGTCATTATCAGAAAAAGGAAGTCTGGTCCCTGGCTCTGTAGGCCTTTTCCACCACTGTTCAGTGAGTGGTTTCCAATCAATCAGTGAGATGGTACTTGAATTCTGGATGGCCTGTCTCTGTCTGTCTCTCCCCAAGATGATTACGGAAGACTCTTTGCATGACAGGGCCATTTATTAAGAGCAAGGTTTCAATACCCTTTCTGTGACAAAGCAGCCAGAATCAGCTTTGGGCCTGTTGTGTGATCAAGATATTGTGCACCTTCAAACCTCAGCAGAGAGACTTACATCAACAAAGCTATTTATCTATGAGAAGAAGAATTTTCCTGAAAGTCCCTCATCTAGATAACATCATTTTTTCACACTTGCTTTCTTCTTTGCCTCTCTGATTTGGTGTTTATCTTCCTAGTTCACAGACAAGGCTATTTATGTAGCTAATGCTGAATTTATTTTCTAGAATGTAAATGGCATTTTAATAAGAACACCTTATCATTATAAAGCTCTTACTATTTACCAAGCCCTTTCTTTTTTTTAAGATTTTATTTATTTATTTATTTACTTATTTACTTATTTACTTATTTATGTATCTATCTATTTAGAGAGTGCTAAAGAGTGGCGGGGAGGGGCAGAGGGAGAGAGAGGATCTCAAGCAAATTCCACACTGAGCACAGAACCTAACTGGGGACTCAATCTCACTACCCTGTGATCATGACCTGAGCTGTAACCAAGAGTCAGATCCTTAACCAACTGATCACCCAACAGCCCCTTACAAAGCCTCGTCACTTGTGTTACCTGGTCCCCCAACCAAGTGGTCTATTGGTTAATATGTTCCTTGACTTTTTTCTTTTACCTTCATTTTACAATCCTAATAACCTTGGAAATCTCTCCTCCCTTGAAACCTTTGGTAGTTCCTCATCTTGGTCCCAAGTCTATGAGAAATGTACCTATTGACTAGCCTCGTGTATCAGTCAGCTTTCACTAAGTAATAATGTGGTAACAAAAAATCTTACCATTACTCCCAGGTTTTTTTTTTCTTAAATCCAGGCCCTTTTCTATCACCTCAAGACACCAAATCAGCTGTAGGGTGCAAGAAGCAGGTTCACTGTCGTGCCACTAATTACAATTAAAAACTGGGGGGGGGGGTGCTAAATATCTAAAAATTGGGAACTGGTTTAATAAATTTACAGATACTTAAAAGAATACTAACATTTTAATAATTGATTTTTAGGAGAGGTCTGAGGTAAAAAGGATTTTGTTTTAATTAATAGACTTTATTTCCTAGAACAGACTTCAATTCACAGGAAAATCATGAAAGTGTAGAGTTCCCTTTTCCCACCACTCCCCTCAACACACAACATATATCATGACTTCTTCCAGCCTCAACAACCCACACTACAATGGGGCATTTGTTACAATGGTTGAACCTGTGCTGATACGTCACCATCACCCCAAGTTCATCGTACACCCTAGTGTTCTCTCTTGGTGTTTTACCTTCTCTGGGTCTTGGCAAATATGGAATGACATGTATCCACCATTAAAACATCACATAGAATAGTTTCGCTGCCCCAAATATCTTCCGTGCTCTGCCTATTCATCACTCCCCTGGAAAACATTGATCTTTCCACTGTCCCCATAGCTTTGCTTTTCCAGAATGTCATATAGTTGGACGCATCCCATAGGTAGCCTTTTCAGACTGGCTTCTTTCACTCCATAATATGCATCAAAGGTCTGTGTTTTTTCATGTCTTGATAGGTCACTTTCTTTTGGTGTTGAAAAATATTCCATTGTCTGAATATACTGCACTTTATTTATCCATTCATCTGCTAACAGACATCTCGATTGCTTCCCTGTTTTGTCAATTATGAATTAAACTGCTACAAACCCCTATATGCAACAATTTTTTGCGGATATAAGTTTTTAACTCATTTGGATAAATAATAGAGTGTGATCACTGGATCATATGGTAAAACTATGTTCAGTTTTGTTAGAAACTGCCAAACTGTCTTCCAAAGTGCTGTACCATTTTTCCCACTAACAATAAATAAGAATTCCTATCGCTCCACTTCCTTACCAACAGTTGGTAGTGTCTGTGTTTTGGATTTTAGCCTTTCTAATAGGTGTATACTGGTATCCTATTATCGTTTTGAGTTTTCCAATGACACATAATTTTAACTATCTTTTAATATGCATATTTTCCATCTTTGGGATGCTCTTCACATATTTTGCCTCTTTTTTAACTGGATTTTTTATTGTTATAAGAGTTGGGTGTATATTATGAATACAAGTCCTTTATCAGATAAGCATTTTATAAATTTTTTCCAGTATATGGCTTTTATTTCATTATCTTTTTTTTTTTTTAATTTATTTTTTTTTATTGTTACTAAATTTTTTTTTTCCAGTGTTTCAAGATTCATTCCCCATTCCCCACACCCAGTGCTCCCCGCTTTAGGTGTCCCCAGTACCCACCACCAGGCTCTCCCATCCCTCCACCCCCCTCCCTCCAGGTCCCTCAGTTTGTTTCTGTGTTCAAAATCTCTGTTGTTTCGTTTCCCTCCCTAGATTACCCTAGTTCCCATTTGC
>PITA01028919.1:0-18632 GCA_004023965.1 Spilogale gracilis | reverse complement strand
GTGGGCGGACAGGTGAAGGCAGGTGGGCGGACAGGTGAAGGCAGGCGGGCGGACAGGTGAAGGCAGGCGGGCGGACAGGTGAAGGCAGGTGGGCAGACAGGTAAGGCAGGTGGGCAGACAAGGTAAGAGCTAAAGTACTAAAGTACTTTGAAAAGTACTTTGAAAGTACTATGATCTGAAGTACTTTCAAAGATTTTTCTACAAAGCTGCAGCTCATGTCTCCTCTGTGAATTATGACCAAATTATCCATCATGATTACTTCTGGTTAATTTGTCCTGTTAAGCCTGAGCCCGTTGATGAGTTTTCTTAATTTTGATTATATGCTCAAGGGAGTGTTTAGTTCCTGTGCATCTGAAGGGTGTCTGAAGGCAAACAAAGTTGAAAATGAGTGCTGGGCACCTCAGAAGCCACCTGGGCTCCAGTTCCAACTCCAAGTCTAATGACCTTGGTTAAGACATGTAAGTGCTCTGAGACTCAGTTTCCCCATCTATGAAGTGGAACAAGTGGAGTACCTGGTCTCAAAGTTTCCCCCAGTCCTGGAATTGTATTCAGCTTCCTACTTTCTGTGAAATGTTGGTGATTTAATCCTGATATCTCTGTTTACTGGATACAAGCCCAACTCACCCCTAAGTCAACCTCTCGCTGACTTTAAAGTCTGGCTGAGAGCGATGTCAGGGCCCTTTGGGACTGACTTGCCGTCATTCCAGCCACATACAAGTCTTTGTGTCTCTCCTGTGGTGAAATGAATGAATGGATGGATGGAAGGATGGATGGATGAGGAGTTGTAATTTCAGTGTTCGTGGAAGCCTGAGCATGACCATGTGACCCTCTAGCACCCCTACCCCCCCATTCTGGACTTTATGATGTGGATTTGCATCCCTCACTGAAGAGTTACCTTTCCCATCCACGAGTGATGACACGTGGATGGTTTCAACGTTTACTTGTATTATGATTTTTTTAAAAATGTTTATGATAGTGCCCACACACTGAGTACCTAGAAAATTCTATACATTGGCTAGGCAACCTCTACTGCTACCTACATACATGCATGTAATTCTGTGACATTCTTATAACATTTGGAAGTGGGCATTTTTATCCCCCATGGTATCGCTGGGGAAACTGAGGCCAAGGGAACTTATTTTGCCCACATAACTAATCTTGAGAGGAGCCAGAATTAAGACACTGGTCTTGATTCTTTTAATCTCCCCAGGCTGCCCTCTTGGATCCCACTTATCCTTTAAGACTGCCTTGAGTGTCCCCAACGTCCCGGGACTGGTAAGACACTGGCTGTTTCTCCATATGTCCTCTACATCTTGTTGGCTCTCAATGGAGTGCACTTTTGATGAGCGCTTGTGCTTTCCTGGGCCTTTATGAAGCACCAGGTATGTGGAGATGAATGAGGCCTCGCCTGTCTCTGGGAGCTCATCTTCTAGTAGAGGAGACAACACAGCGCATGTTTGGGTCTCCCAGAACACAGAGACACAAAGTGCCAGGAGATTGTATATTAGTCCCTTCTACCTCTAGGGATGCAGGAGGGCTTCCTGGAAGAGGAGACAGTTGTGCTATCATTAAGAGTGGGGTGTGATTTGTTCATGGAAGAGCAGAGTGGTATGATTCCAGACAGAGGGGAGAGGCTGAGCAGAGGCAAGGAGGAGGGAGCATGCAATTAGATGTGTGTGCTCCTAAAGGTGTGTGTAGACGACTGTTTGGTGAACCCAGTTCACCTGGTCAGCTGTGCAGGCAAAACCCAGGCTTCCTGCAAACCCTCCCAATTCATGACACATTAACTTGCCATTTTCTACACAAATTGACAAGAAATACTTCTTACTAGCTGGTAGAAATGGCTTTGCATAGTAACCCACTTCCTTACAAAATTATCTCTTGATCTTTAAAATTTTCCCCATAGAAAGTCTCAAGGAAGAACTGACAGCTTTTACTGTCTACCTGGTTAGGAGTTATTTGGGGCAACAGCAGATGCCCTCACATAGCAGTGGGGCTTGGGGACATGTGGGAGGATTGGGACCACATCTGGATCAGGGAGCCAAGCGTGCTGAGGGTATGAAATGAGACCTGTGGACCAGAGTGTTGATCTCAATTGTAGGAGGTACAGAAGAGTGAGAGACCATTCCCAAATTTCAGTAATAACGATTGGTGTGTTGTATTCTTTGCTTTATACTAAAATTCTTACAACAGCCTTATGAGGAAGGCATATCACCATTTTACAGGTGAGGAACCTGTGTTTCAGAGAAAAGAAGTCGTATGCAGCTAGAGAGGGTGGACACGAGTCAGTCTAGCACAAAAGACTTCTGGCCTTCATACGTCTTTAATTAAAAAAAAGTTACAAGGAGAATTTTTTAAGGGAAAAAGGAAAAGGTCATTTAAAAGGCAACATAGAGAAAAATAGCATGTTCTAATACAAATTTTGAATAAGGGTGTGAGAAGATGTTAAGCCTCAATGTAAAAGCAAATAACTAGGTCCCTCTCTTACTCCTTACACTGGCAGAACAAACAAGCAAACAAACAAACACCCAAGATAACTACAATAATGATACCCCATTTGACAAGGATGGGAGGGAGTAGAAATCCTGGGGCTCTTCACCTGAATGGCTGTGTTACTGTTACTTCGTTAGAACGAAGACAGTGTCCTTTCAATGAAACACTATAGCAGACCCCTTCCTAAACAAACAAGGCATCTGCCATCTCCTTGGCTGGTGTGACATCCGGCGCCGCGGGAATGTGGGAGCCTGTCTAATAGTAGCTGGGTCTGGTGTTTGGTGTTTTTTTTTAAGATTTTATTTATTTAACAGAGAGAGAGATCACAAGCAGGCAGAGAAGCAGGCAGAAAGAGAGGAGGAAGCAGGCTCCCTGCTGAGCAGAGAGCCCGATGCTGGCCTCGATCCCAGGACTCTGAGATCATGACCTGAGCCGAAAACAGAGGCTTTAATCCACTGAGCCACTCAGGCGCCCTGGGTCTGGTCTTTTGGGACCCCGAAAACCCCACAAGAGAGAAGTCCCCATGGAGACTAAGCATTGACTGCCCTGAGCGCTGTCCGTGGTGCTGACCCAGCTGAGCCTCTCTGGCCACTTGTCAGTGCCCTGGGGCGCTTTTGCTTGGGCCTTCCAAGCCCAGCATGCACTCCTGCTGCCAGAAACCTGTCCCGAATCCAAGTCCTGGATCCTCCCCCCGCCCTCCACAGTAATGCTTGTTCACTATAGAGAGTTCAAACGCTGAAAAACAGAGCTACCTGTAAATCTACCTTCTAGAGACCGTCTCTTGTAGTGTTCCAGTGTATTTCCTTCCTGTCTTTTTTTCCATGAATTTTTGTTATATAGTTGAGATACTTTTATACTCTTAAGTTTCATCTTGGAAGTATTCTCCCACATTATTCAGAATGCTTTGTGAGCATCATTTTAATGGCTTCAAGTAATCTGTGATTCAGTTAATGATAATGTAGCCATTTTTGTAGTTAGCTACTGTTTACTGGAGATATACATGTTCTTAGCATGATACTAAGGTATTTACAGACACTACTTCTCATATGCAAAAGGACTTTGAGATGAAGGTGTTATTATCCCCGATTTTGTTGATGTTGAAACTGAGGTTCAGGGGCGCCTGGGTGGCTCAGTCATTAAATGTCTGCCTTCAGCTCAGGTAATGATCCTGGAGTCCCAGGATCGAGCCCTGCATCAGGCTCCCTGCTTGGTGGGAAGCCTACTTCTCCCTCTCTCACTGCCCCTGCTTGTGTTCCCTCTCTAGCTGTCTTTCTCTCAGTCAAATATATAAATAAAATCTTTAAAAAGAAGGAAGGAAGGAAGGAGAGAGAGAGAGAGAGAGAGAAAGAAAGAAAGAAAGAAAGAAAGAAAGAAAGAAAGAAAGAAAGAAAAACTGACATCAGAGAGGCTAAGTAACTTTCCCAAGATCACACAGCTCAGTAAGGGGCAAAGATGCTTTCAAATCAATGGATGTCTGATGACGAAGGCCATGATATTGCCACTGCCCCATACTGCCTCCTGCAGTTTTTACATAAAACGGTTAAAAAATACATCTATCACAATTTAATATCTATCCCCAGATACTTGGACATCTAGATGGCTTTGCACTGTCAAATAGAAAGTTGTTAAAGACAAAAAAGATCACAGAAGGTTGAGATTAGGATACCCTCAGGCAATGTCAATGCCTTCCAGCCCCCGGCCTTGGGCATGCCACATCCTGCAAGAAAATGTACAGCCTCTACTTGAATGCCTCCTTGCACTGAAGCCTCACTGCCTGGGCCAGAGAGTTGTATTAACTGTGACAGACACAGTTTTAGCCAAGAAGCAGTCTGAGTGGTCCAGTTAATCAGGGCCACCTCATTGCCTACCCTACCCCTCCCATGACAGGTCCCTATCCACTCCGGGCTCATTGCTGAGCATGGATGAGCTGTGACTTCAGGACCTGTCACACAGCAGGTGCTTGATACACACGTGTTGACATGCAGATGATTGGCTTCAGGTCCCAGCCCCAACATTTGTCCAGAAATGGTTCTTCCCAAATCAGCCTTGGGTGCAGCCACCTGTGTGGGGAGGTACAGAGGTTGCAGAAGCGCCTGGCACACCTGCCCCGCATCATTCTGACCCTACCCTAGGTGTTTTCTTCTGAAATGACCTGAGGGGCGCTGCCAGAGAGAATGCATTAGAGAGAGGACAAGCATCTGGATGGTTCGCTCTGGGTAACATGCTGAGGGCAGGGCATTGTCCCTCCATCCCTGACACTGAGTGCGCCCAAGCCACCGAGCCAGGAAACAGCAAAGTGGAGCTACAGTGTGGCCTCATCCTCAGGTCAGGGCGCTTTGAGCTCATTCTGAGCTTCAACACAGCACAGAGCGCCCGGGCTGTGGGGCCGGAGGACCTGCATTCAGCCTCTCCTATGCTCATGTGCAGCTCTTCTTCTCATTGTCTTAACCTCTTCATCCGTAAATAGGATTCAGGAGAGCTGCTCTGGAAGCTGGTCACTCAGGAGTATCAGTGGCCGTGCTCTGTAGACGCTAACACGAGAGCGTTTTGTATTACTGTAGCATCGCCGTCTTCATCACCTCCCGTGTGCTGCCTCCTCACATCTGTCCCTCGCCTAGCAGGTGTTTTATAAATGCTGGCTGAATCAACCATTGTTATTAACAGAAGCCAATAAGTGTCACCGATAAGAAAGGATGGGAATTCCTTCTCCGGGTGACAGAATGGGCAAGAATGGGAATACCTCTGGGCTCAGAGTCCAGGCACAGAGGAGGGCGTGGATGGCATGAAGAATTAGGGATCTCGGAGGTGTGCTTCCTGGACACTATAGCTGTGTCTGTGTCCAGCAGGACGCATGCTTTGGAAGCCAGAGGAGTGCCCGGAGAACCAGGCGCTTCGGAGCCACGGGGGACTGAAGGAGACAGAAAGGAGCTCGGACACTCTCTGGAGGGTGGACAGAGTGGGCTGGGCTCTGGGAGGTAAATCTGAGTCTGGGGAGGTTTGCAGGCAGAGTTCCAAGAGCATGATAATTCTGCAGCCTGCAACAGACTGTGTGAGATTTCCAACATGGAATAAGCATTGCCATTACCCAGTTGAACCGAGAAAATCGATGTCATTAGCCTAATTACGTGGGCTCTGTTTATAGACTCCGATGCTTGGCGCTGGAGGGTGTCAAAATAAGGACAGCAGATTGCAAAACACGGAGGGAGGTGGGTGTAAATATCCTGTTGGGATTCTTGGTGCCACTTGGTTTCTCAGTGTGCCCGCACTGACAGGGAAAGGGATGACATCATTCTGGTCTGATAGGAATAGGTCTTCAAAACGGCTTTGTTGGAAGGACGAGAAGAAGAGGGAGGGAGGAAAGGAAAGATCTGAGACAATCATACAAACCTGAAAAATGTAATTTCCCCTTTGGGGCCGTGTGATCTTCAGCAGGAAATGGACATAATGGGCATGAAGGCCCTTCCTTGCATCTCCCTGAAACGCCTCCTGATGTGGGGGTCTGGGCTCCCCCAAGGAAGGATGGGGCTTGGCCTGAATTGTCATCCCTAATGTGGTCTGCGGTTCTGCGCCCATATCTCAAAGCCACTGAGCTTCAAAGGAACGGTCTGGGGCAGCACGTGGAGGGGAAATGGATTGCATGGATAGCAGCTGGAGGAGGAAGGTGAGGCTGGCCACCCCTCCGGGCTCTGGGGACAAAGGGGAGTCTCCCCCTCTGTATCTGGTACCCGCTTCTCCGGGCTCCTGCTGACCTCCGAGCCAAGGGCAGAATGTCAGCCGGCTGGGTCCCGTGTGTCCTACCTCCTCCAGACTGTACAGACACAAATCACAGCCCGTGGTCCTTCCATGACTACCTCCCTATCCTGGATCTCTGCATTTGAGAGCAGAATGCAGCACATTCAGGGTTTAGAATTCCATCAGCCCAGACTGGGAGCCTCACGTGTGAGCTCACTCCCATCTGATGTGTCCATCCCCTCTGGGTTGGTCATTGTGGTTGCCCGGCCAGGTGGCTAGCAGACATCTTCAAACGCTGATGCTGAGGATGCGTGAAGCTAGGGCCATGAAAGCTTCAGCGGTAGAAATGGGGACAAGCTGAGGTTTCTCTGACCTAGGTGTTGGTCTTGCATTCTGGGATTCTTCTTTGACGCCAGCACGGTTGGATGGTGCCCTCACCGGGTATAGAATTTCAAGCATCTGGAGCGCCTGTGTGGCTCAGGCATTACACGTCTGTCTTCGGATCAGGTCATGATCCCAGGGCCCTGGGACTGAGCCCTGCATGGGGCTCCCTGCTCGGCAGGAAGCCTGCTTCTCCCTCTCCCCCTCACCCCACCGCTTGTGTTCCCTCTCTGGCTGTCTCTCTCTGTCAAATATGTTTTTTAAAAAGTCTTGAAAATAAAAAGAATTTCCAACATGTGAAGGAGATTGCTCTGGTGGTCTAATATTCAACATTAGAGAGGTGTCTTCCCCCAATCTGACTGTTCATTTATTTGCCTGTTTTTCTCTCTCCTGGTGGTTCTATATCTTCCCCAGGTAGGTCTGATGGCCAGCGTCCCCCCAGGGACTTTGGGACATGCTGAGCTGCTCCCCGTGCAGACTTCATTCCGTGTCTCTGATCATCACTGTGTTGCATCTGTAGCTTCTTCCTTGTGGACACTTACAATTTTGAGGCTAAATCCCTGGTTCTAATCTCAGAGGACGTGTTTTTTTTCTTGTTGTTATTTTTCCCTCCTGTTAATTTTATTTCTTTGCCTTCTTCTGCTACCTTCTGGAAATGTTCCCCAAGGATTTCTGCACTGTCCCTGATTCCTTTTTACACCTAAACTCTGCCTTTCACTGCTCCCCACCCCCACTTTGGCAATTTTATTTTGCTCTTACACTGAGATCTTTCCTTTCACGTTTCTCTCTGTCTCTGAAAGCCCGAGGGCGTCAGCCATGATTTTCCTTACATTTTCTTCAGCTTTTGGGGGTAAGTCCTTTTCAAAGAGGATGCTTTTCTCTGAATCTTGAGGGTTTCATTCCTTTCCCCTGGGCTGTGGTGTCCCTTCACAGGCACCATGCTGGTGTTTTCTCCTTCTTTTCTGCTTGCCCATCTTTGACAAAGAAAACGTCGCCCGCAGCAGAAGGCAGCGTGGATATATATTCTTAGCTCCCCCACTGTCTGCTGGGGCTCAGATGCACCCCCACCACGGCCCTGGCAGGACAGTCCCCGCAGTTGGAACCCTGTCCCAGGGTGCCCACAACGCCTCTGGACCAGCTCAGATCTTCCCCTGGATGTCAGGCCCAGCACGCCCTGCTCCTGGGGGCCATCCAGCCCCAGCCAGGATGCAGTGGTACCCTTACCAGACCCCCAGGCCTGTCCCATGTGCACAGAGTGGTGTTTCCCTGGCTGTGACGGTCCCTGGAGCTGTGTGGGGCAAGGTGTCTTCCGTTCCCCGTTTCTCCAGGAAGAGACAGAGACTTGGGGACACTCACAGCTAGGTGAGTGGCCAACCAGCAGCTCAAAGTCAGGAGGGTCCCATTCTTAGTTTTCCCTCTTTTCCCTGCAAAGAAAAGAGGAAAGATCAGACCAGCACCTCTCCCGTTGACCCTACTGTGCTTGCTGGTTTGTGTGGTTCTGGATAATTGCAGGCAATCAAAAAGTGGTCGTGTCCTTCCGCCACACATGACGCCACCCTCCCCATCACAAACTGAGGCCAGGGAAGGCCTGTGGGATGGAGCCAGAAAGTTCATCTGTCCGTATTTGAGGGCAAGCATTGTTCCAGATGCAGCAGGTGGCTCATTCCCTGTGGCCTTGTGCTATTATTCCGCATGGTGAGGACGCTGCCCTGCAGTCCCAGGGCTTTCCCTGAGCTTACTGCTGTGTGACCTCGGGCGGGTCACTTGACCTCTCTGTGCCTTCTACCTCTCGGTAAAATGAGAATGATGGTTCCTCCCTCCCAGGGCTGTGCTGGCGATGGAATCAGCTAGTCCTGTATAACAAAGCAGGAACACGTCCTGGTACAACACCAATATGGTATTATCAGGAGAAATTGGTCCTTACAACCCAATGCAAGGGCAGATCCCTGTAGCCCGCATAGAATGGTCTCCCCCGCCCACATGGCCCCGTGTGTCGCAGAGGAAGAGCCGCCGTGCACACCCCACCCCATGCCTCTCCTGGCAAGGCAGCTAGAGCGTCTTTGGAGCTGAAATAATCACAACGGCCAGGGAGACCCAGCCTGGCCCTTTCGGTCCTTGGAGACAAGAGGTGCCTGGAGATTCAGAGCTCGCTCCTTCCCCCAGGTCTCAGAGGCACAGGGGAGCCCGTCAGAGGAGGCGAGCGGCTTGCCTGGAGTCCCCAGTGCGTGGATTTACGTCCCTTTCTCAGAAAAGCTTCCTTGACTGTGAAGAGGGACCCACCTCGCTCAGCAGACCCAGGTCCTGCCCCCATTAAGTGGCCTTGCCTTGCTTCTCCACCCTGGGTAGGAGTCCAGGTTTGCGGGTGGGGATGCAGAACGCAGAGGGGAGGGACTGACTCCATCGGGGCGCTTAGATCTTCCCCCTCCTGCCTCGCAGGCCATCCTTCCTCCTGCCTCCCTCCCCTGCAGACCCACCACGCCTTCTCCCTGGAGCCCACCATCCCCCTGCCCCAACCCCCGGACTCCCAGCCTTTGTTCCTGAGGTCCTCCCAGCCAGCACTTTGCCTCCTCCCTCCTGTGTAAGTCACCCGTGGGTGACAAAGTGGCTTATGTCCTGTGCAGGCGGGGAGGGCGTGGCTGCTGGGGACTCCTGCACGGAAGGGCCTTTGTCAGGTTCTGGCCGCAAAGCAGCCGTGGAGAGAAATACAGGTCACATTAAACCCTATATGGTGCATCCACACGAGGGCAAAGTACTCAGATGCTTAAAAGCAGGATTTCAAAGAACATTTAAGACTATGGGAATATACTTGCGTGAAAAGTCGGTCACTGAAAATATGCATGTCAGTCTCCTAATTCTCTAAAAATAAAATGCATCTCGTTTTTATTTTCTTCTTTACATTTTTCCCATACTGTCACTAACAAACAAGTATTCTACCTGGAGAGAAAAGACTACACTTTTGTCCATGTCGCCCTCCCTATGCAGTAGCCGTTTTTCTCCCCGAATCACGGTGAAATTCACATAACATAAACTCACCCATTTGAAAGTGAACTGTTCGGTGACATTCATAGCACGTGCACAGGGTTGTGGACCCATCGCCTCCGTTCAGTGCCAGAACTTTCCCATCTTCAGCCAACCACCCCCCAGCCCTGCCCCCGGCCAGCCCGGCTGCCGCCTAGATCCTTCCTCTGTGTAGACTGGTCTGAGGGTCGATCTCTGCGTCTGACTGCCCTCCTCGCCATGGCGCTCCTGCAGCTCACGGTCCTTGCCGCCTGGGCCCCACGTCATTTGGTTTTATGACCGAATGATGTTCCTCCGGGTAGATATGCCACCATTTGCTGATTCCTTCCCCACGAATGGACAGTTTGGGTAGTTTGCACCTGTTGGGAGTGCATGTGTGCATTACCTGTTGGATTATTTGTTTTCTGTTCTCTGGCGATATACACGGTGGACGTCCACTGTTCTTACGAATCAGAGGCCTTTCCTGGAGGAAAGGAAGGAATGTCAGATAACAGAGCCTCTGTGATGGGCGCCGGGGCCAGAGCCTGTCTCCAAGCACCTACAAGAATGTGTTCCACCCCCAGGATGGCCCTGCTGGGCAGAGGCCCTGATCATCCCCTCCCGAGATGAGGTCACCAAGGCCCTGGGGGTTTGGGCTAAGTCCCCAAACCTCAGTAAACCAGGGAATGGCAGAGGCCGACCCGGACCGGGCGTGCTGGCCTGGTTGATGAGGTCCCAGGCAGTGGCCCGTGGGGCTTCCATAGCGACCCACCCTGGCTGGAGTCACTGGTATCGGGCCTCCCAGGGGTGTGCTCACAGCAGGGGGGAAGGGGGTGCTGTTTGCCCGTCTCCCCATCACCTGGCATACACGAACTGGCGAGCTGGGGACAGTCTGCTGTGTTGCCCCCCTTCCTGCAGAGGGGCCTGTCTGACCGCTTCGGCTTCGAGGCTGTCGAGGACCCTTCCAGCACCCCCCTTGGAGCTCTGGGTTCTTACCAGCAGGACGACCCTCAGAGAGCCGGCGTCGGGATATTGCTTTTAAAGAATCAATTTGCCATCTCAGTTGCGACAGCAAATAAAGATGGATTGTTTTTCTGGACCAAAAGAACACTTCACTGGGCCTTTAAAACCAATTTCTTTAACTGTCAACAGTGGCCCCACAGAACTTGTCACAGCTCTTGGGGACAGAGCTCTCCTGTCTGTCTGACACCCACAGTGTCCTTCGTCCTCTGTCCTAGGGTCCCCAGAGAGGGGCGGAGCAGGCATGACAGCGGGAACACCCACTGCCCGGCGGCATCTCCCAGCTTGTCGCTGAGAACAAGTCTGTGGCCCCAAAACCCTGTCTTCTCCTCCAGCGGCCGACCGGTGCTGCGGCCCCGTTCCCCAAGCGGCCGGCTTTGGGCCGTGAAATGTCCCACGCCAGGCTGGCCTTGGGATTCTTCAGGGGGATCGAACATGTGGCCTCTGGCTTGTGTTTGTATTATTATTATTATTATTGGAAGGAAAGGCTGCATTTTAACTTAGACTCCACGTCTCCCGGGTCGTTGGGCTCAGAGCCCGGGGTCTGCTCTCGCCCCCACCCGTTTGAGGCGCCCCCGAGGAACCAGCTTTCCAGAACATTTCACGTCAGTCTGGTGCCGAGGGAGTGACGGCTGGACCCAGTTTGGAACCCGCTCGGTGGCCTGAGAGGCGAGGCTTCGTCAGTGGCCGAGGACCCAGTCCTGGGGTTTGTGGGGCCCTCCGGCCCGCTAGCTGACTCACGCCAGTCCCCGGGATATGGGAGTCTCGTGGGGGCCCTTGTTTTCCATCTTGGAAAAGTGGGGTCGGACACGCCTTCAGTGAAGAGCTAGTAGGGATCGGGGGGAGGGGCTGGCAGGGAAGGCTACGTGTTGGTCATTCATTCATTCATTCATTCATTCACTGTGCGGGGTGGCAAGCGCTCCAACGACAGTGTGGTTCTCTGTGGTTTGCATTTTGGCTTTTTGTTCTGCCTCCCCCCGCTGCCCCCCTCCAGGCACAGAAGAGATGGCGGCTAACTCAGCCCAGGTCAGGTCACTTCACAGAGGATGTGGAAATCGAGTGGATTCTCAGGGAGCCTGGGTGGCTCAGTCGGTCCAATATCACAATCTTGACTCCAGGTTTCAACTCAAGTCACAATCTCAGGGTCAGGAGATCGAGCCCCGCGTCGGACTCCGTGCCCAGTACAGAGTCTGCTTCTCTCTCTCCCCCTGCTCCTCCAACCCCTGCTCGTTTTCTCCCTCTCTCAAATAAATACAGGAATAAATACATCTTTAAAGAAAAAGAAATCGGGTTAGTTTTCTCAGGGCCAGTGGTCATTCAGAGCAAAGAGGATAAGCATCGTGGGCCCAGGAGACACAGGACGATGAGTGTGGCCTGCTGGGAAGAGGGAGAGCCTTTCAGGGTGCCTGGCGCATGGGAGGGGTGGGACGGAACTGCCGGGCAGGGTGGGTGGGATCACGGGGGCCTCTGGGCGCCGCGGCACCAACACTGGGTTCCCCTGGCAGGAGCCCGTGCAGCCCACCTGGGGGGGCAGTGAGACGCCCGCTGGAGCAGCGGGCGATGAGCAGACTAGAGAGTGAGGATGGGGAGGCTGGCACTGGAGGGAATGAGAACGGCAGCAGCGTGATTCTGGGGGTGCCCTTGTCATGAGCACCCCTGTAAGCCCCACGCTCTAGGGTTACCCACAGCGATCTCCGCAGCCGGAGCTACTCTACCCTCTTCTACCGATGAGCGGCCTGAGGCTCAGAGAGGCCAAGGAAGGTCACACAGCTGGGAAGTGGACCGTCTAGACCCCCCACAACGGTGCAGACACCGCAGATCTGTGGGTGAACTGGGCGGGGGGCTGCCGTCACCTGTGCGTGGGGCATCGGTGGAGGAAGTGGGAACGGGAGCAGTGTTCGCGGCTGTCCCCAGGGGCGCGCCTTCAGCAGGAGCAGAAAAGCGGAAAAAATGAGTTCCTGGAGCATGTGTAACTCGTCTGGGAGTCAGCCTCGCTTATTAAGAAAAAAACTTTAAGCCGAAAACATGACCTTCTCCAGCGATTTGTCCCAACACTAAATAATGACTAATTTGAATTTAAATATGTGGCAGAAAATTATGCTCGCATCCCTTCTCCTGGAAGGGATTCGGGCTGTTTGATTGCTGAATGAGTCATGCATATTCATAACGGTGCTTTAATCTTGCCAGTTGGATTCCCTGTGTTATTCGCTGACTTGGACGGAAAGGCCTGCAGGAAGCTCAGTGCAGGGAGGGGTGAATCTGGGGCGTGAGCCGGCGCTCCTGCAGGGCAGACAACAGCACTGCCCCCGGGGTCTGGGGCCTGACTGGCTTCCCAGTGGAGGCACAGTGGTACCTTGTGGTATGCTGTGGGTCACCCCTGTGCTTGCCGTGTTCATCTCTCTGTGGCCGAGGGAGCTGCATACATGGACCCATTCTTGAGATGTGGAGACTGAGGCACGGAAGAAAACGACAAGGTCGAACCTCTAATAGGGAACAGGACTGGGCTCGGCTTGGCCTCATCTGCAGTCACTTCCTTGCTCCCAGAGAGCTTCATTTGTTCCCCAGTTCACAGAGATCTCTGAGCTCCTCCCAGGTGCTCAGCATGGGGTCAGTGGCTACCTAACCGTGTCCCTGGCGCGCAGTCCTCAGCCTGCAGTGGGGTGAGCTGGGTGGCTTTTAATTACGCTCTATGCCTCACCTTCCCGTTGATGGGGAGAGGGTGGCCCAGGCGAGCTGCTGCCCGCACGCCCTTCCAGCCAACAGTGTATGAGCAGCTCATCAGCAGGGGGAGGGCCAAGAGCTGCTTGGCATTTGGCTTCGTATCCATTCACGGTGCGCAGACCCCCTCGTGGACAGCAGCGCCCCTCCGAGTGGCCTGGGTCCTCATCCTGGACCTGCACATGTGTTACCAGACAGGGTGGAAGGGTGATCCCAGGGATCTCGGTGGCCCGGGCCGATCGCGTGGGTCTCCCAACACAGAAACCCTTCCCAGGCTCCAGTGAGAGTGAGGCTTGGCTGTGGACGGGGCCAGAGGTGCCCGACTTGGCGGGCTCTGCAGGTGGAGGACGGGCCCCCGGTCGCCTGGCCCATTAAATGGGGGCTCAAGCTCCGGGCCTGGGGGCCTGCTGTGGGGCTGACCCGCACCCCCTCTCTCAGGCTCTCGCCATTGGGAAATCTGCCCCTGGAGGATTAAAGGGGACACTGGGTGGGGTGGCTTTGGGGGAAACTCTTCCCCAGCCTGTGGGCCTGGCCTGTGGGAGACCTCGGGCTGCGGATCTGTCTCCAGGAGCGGCACTGCCAGGAGGGATGGTCCTGCATCCCCCGGCTGTCCATCTGGGGCCTTTGTGAGTGGCGATGATGTTTCCCTGGGTCAACCACTGGGGGGCGCGTGCGAGGCGCCTCGAAGGACATGGGGCCACTTCAGAAGACCCCAGGGGCCTCAGCAGAGGGGAAAAAAGCCCCTTTCAATGGGCAAAGCAGCCAGGCAGACGCGTGGCTTTCACGCAGGCTTGAGCTTCTCCCTTTCTAGTTTAGAAAGATCAGCCTCCAGTTCGGCCTCTCGACAAAGCTCCTTTCATTTTCTCCAGGGCACTGCTGTTTACTGAGCCCCTTCCTCTTCATTAGCTTTGTGGGTTTTTCCAAACTCGTATCAAGCTGTGGCTACTCTCATTATTATTTTTAAAAAAAAAAAAAAGAAAGAAAGAAAAGTAGGGGCGCCTGGGGGGCTCAGTCGTTAAGCGTCTGCCTTCAGCTCAGGTCACGATCTCGGGGTCGTGGGATCGAGTCCCACATCCAGCTCCCTGCTCAGCGGGGAGCCTGCTTCTCCCTCTCTCACTCCCCCTGCTTGTGCTCTCTCGCTCTCTCTCTCAAATAAAAAAATAAAATATTTTTTAAAAGGGGGCCACAGGCTGTTCCGGGGTTCACTGGCATATTTGGAGCTGAGTGGGTCAGTCCCACAGCTGACGTGGCACCCCCGTGGCCTCAGCAGTGAGCCGGGTCTCCTCCAGCCTGGGCTCTCCCAGGTCTGGGTCCTCTTTCCTTGCGGCCCCGCAGGCGAGCAGGTGTGTCCACGTGGGAGTGGCAGGGAGGAGGGTCACTTTCTGCCCGGGACCACAGGAAGCTTCACTGTCTGTCCCCATCGCCACAGCTGAGAAGGCCAAGGGTTGCCGGTGGCCCTTCCTGTGTCAGCCTGGATCCCGAGCCGGGGCCGGGCCGCCGCAGACACACGGCGTGACTGAGTTGCGATCTGCGGATGCATCCGGGTGCGGAGACCACAGCGGAATTTGCACAAGACCTACCGTACCCTTCCGAGGACAGAATCCCCATTTCATAGGATTGCGAGGATTTATTGAATGAATGGATGACATATACTAGGCAAATAAAACGTCTGGCTTCTGGAAGGGGTACAATAAAGGCTAGTAATTTCCCCGCCAGAAGGTGGATACCGGGGATTCCCTGATCCCCCCATCCGTCGTTACCTCTGTGGTCCCGCGGGCTGACGGGGCTCGTCTGGGAGGATTTCGCTCGTGGTTGCCGTCACATGCGAGCTGCGTGTGACCGTCACCTGAAGACATCACGGGGCCGGATGTCCGGGTCGGTCACTCCGTTGATGCTGGCGGGTGGCTGAAGGCCCAGCACCTGGACACCTGTGTGTGGCCTCTGCGTGGGACGTGGGAGTCCTGGGGGCTGGGTCCTAAGAGGAAGAGTCTCCGGGCGTCCTGGGAGGTCCACGCGGAAGGGCAAGTCTTACTACCGTCAAGCCTCAGGAGTCCTGGGACATCGCTGTTGCTGTATTCCTTCGGCCACAGAGGCAGCGATGGGGAGATGGGCTCTGCCATTTTGTTGGGGGGGCGGGGGCTCCAGGCCAGAATGCGGAAGGGCGGGCAGGATGACAGACCAGCTCCTCATGGTTGGAAAATAGATTCTGCACCAGGTGCCTGTAATCAAGGTGCACAAACACCTGTTCAGTCATAGAAATGGTTCCTCATCGGGGGTGGGGGGTGGCGCACAGACAGCCTTTGGGGGCCCTCGGGGCTGGGCTGTGTCATCCACACACACCTGGCTGGACCTCAGTAGCTCCGAGTCTCTTCCAGGTGACGCTGCTGCTGCTCATGCCCTGGCCAAACGTGGGCCCAGGGAGGCGGGGGCGGCCCCAGCGGGGACCCTGGACAGCGAGGGCGGAGCCTGGCACTGACGGGCAGGGCTGTCACCGCTGATCCGTTCTGGAATGCTGGAGCCCTACGGTTGCTCACTTATTGTAGGGACGCCCCGTTTTACATGGGCCATATGGTCATGATGGTGGGTCTCCCTCCTCTGTCCCCCCCACCCCGGGAGCTGGCGCAGACCACGGGATGCCCTGCTCGTAAATCAAAGCCCTCTCACTGCGGGAAGCCAGTGGGCATTTACGGAAACCCTTCCCAACCTTCTCCACTCAGGGGCAGTTTTTAGCTAATTTTTCCAATGTGTCTTGAGCATGTTTGGACCCGAGCGAGATCCAGTGACCAAATAAAGAGCTCACTTCCTGCCTTCAAAAGGTCCCTGGTCTCTAGAGAAAGAAAACAGGAGAGAGAGGGGCTGGATTGCCAAGATCAAGGGTGCTGGTCCCTACGCCAGTGCTGCCCTCTTGTCTGTGCGCGGCAGCTGGATGGGGGAGACTCATGGGGCGAGACGTGAGGGTGTGCGAAGCTTCCACAACCTCTCTGGGCACACCTCCCTCGTGGCGTATTGGCGTCTTCGCCAACCAAAAGGCCCCGGAGCCTTGTTTCAGGGGTCTTACGGGGTTCCCTTCCTTGGATGTGATTGACTAGCTCGCTGGCCGCTGGGAGGGCCGTCCAGCCCCAGCCCCTCTCCCCTCCTGGAGGTCAGGCTGCGGGATGGACAGCCCCCCCAGTCCCATCATGATATTCTGGGGCCTCCCAGTCCTCCCATTAGCGCACAGAAGACGTCCCTGTCGCTCCAGAGATGCTAAGGGCTTTATCTGCAGGGTGCCGGGAACAAGGGACGAAGCCCCAACGGAGACTTCCTATGAGGCCACCGTCCACAGAAGCCTGGGCACGAGGCCTGGCACTGGCTACGTCCTCCATCCCGATTTCCCATCCTGATTCTGTGATGTCCTAGCTGTTGGTCGTTCTACACGGGTGGGTGGTGCTTCTGCTTATTCTAGTATTCATGCACCTGCATATGTTTATGAAGCACATACCGGGTGCCGGGCCCCGTGCCTGCCCTGGCTGTTGCAAGATGGAACAGCCAGCTTGTCTCTGCCCTTGGAGGGGTCCCAGCCTGGTGTCTGTGTCCCCCCTGCTCTGGGCCCGTGGGGGGACCTGGAAATGCCCCACAGCTGTCCCCTCCCCATCACGTGGGCTGCTCTCGAAAACAGCAGATATGAGGGGGTTGCACCCCTGCAGATGAGGCTTAAATTGACACAAGGCAGTGTTTCCCCCTTGCAAATGGGACTTGGAGGCACCCTGTGGTTTTCAGTGGGGCATCTGCTGCTCTCAGAAAATGCAAAATAAATCCACCTTGCGTGCAGTAGAAAGAAGACTAGAAAAGAGTGGGTTCATAGCCTGGCACAGGTGCGTGGGTGGCTTCCTGCTCGGGGAGAGGACTCCCGGGGCTTCCGGTGAGATGTCTGCCCACCAGCATGGCCGGTGTGGTGGCAGAGGCCCCAGGACCAGCTCCTGTCTGGGAGGAGAGCCTTGCCTCTTGGTTGATGTGCACACAAGGTGCTAGCGACGGAAGCTGCTTTTTATAGGGACTTGCCAGGCCCGTGTGTCACACTCTGTCTGCAGAGCGCCCTTCGGGTGCCCAGACTCAGCTCTTTGACTCAGGGGAAAATGCTGCTTAATTAGCCGGCTCCAAAAGACACCCAATTAGGAAACAAATTGGGCTGGAAGGACCTGTTTTTTTCCAATTTTCTCACCTTCTGTGCTAAAGCCCATTCCATCCCTCTAACAACCAGCTTGTTAATTAATGTAATTTTAAGTGGACATTCTCAGAGGAATCTGCATTCTTTTGGAAATGGGCTGAGAGCCGTGTGGTTGTTTCAGTGCTCACGGCTCACCAGGGATGGTCGGTCCCATCAAGGTCCCTCCTCTCTGCTCCGCTGGCATTTGCTGAGCTAGGGTCTTGGCCGCCCACACCCACATGGCCCAGCGTTCCAGAAAACTGTCTCATGCTACTGGCTCCTCTGGGGCACACCTGCCCCCACTGAGCTCTCATGGGTGGAGGAAAGGCAGAAGGAGGGCTTCCTTGGGCTGGAACAAGGGGTAGTCACCTTCTCAGAAGGTACCCAGGGAGGGGACTATGTCCTCTATCCTCATGGAAGGAGCCTCACTGTCATGGTCACCCTCCCTCTGTCTACCAGGGGCCACCTGCTGTCATACCCACCCAGGGAGCTGTGTAGACAGGTGTGGGTGGTTCGAGAGTCCAGTGTGACCACTGCACATGGTGGACTGATGGGTCCTCAGCTACCAAAGGAAGAGAACCCCTAGACCAACATACTCAGCTGGTGAGGGGCTTATGGGACCCCCTGGGGGGTTAGAAGAGGAGGGGCTCAGCTCTTTGGAAAAATCCCAGCAGGAGAGCCACATGACCTCAACATGGTGTCACGCAGACGAAGAGGCGCTAATGGCCCTGTGCCTGGGGCTGGCCCTCTGTCACACGTACAAAGCAGGCTGCACCTGGGGTTAGGCGTCTAACTCCTGATCTCTGCTCAAGTCATGATCTCAGGGTCGTGAATGGAGCCCCAAGTTGGGCTCCACACAAAGCATGGAGTCTGCTGGAGATCCTCTCTTGGTCTCCCTGCCCCCCCACATCCCTCCCCATCCCACCCCACCCCTGCCTGTACATGCACACAGACTCTCTCCCTCTGTCTCAAAAAGAAGGAAGTCCGATGAGGGAAGGAGAGACTTGATTTGAAGACTCTTGCCATGGGGAGGGGCTCTCACGTTAAGGGGAGGGGTCTCACCACAGGGGTGGGGCTATTACAAGGGGTGGGGCTATCACAGGGG
>PITA01028918.1:0-18631 GCA_004023965.1 Spilogale gracilis | reverse complement strand
CCCTCTGCTCTGTCACAAGGCCATCTGCACAGGGATAGCTCTGAACTGGGAGTTGGATCACTCCATTCTTCTGCTTCAAATCCTATGGAGGGCTCCCCTTGTCCATCAAAGGGTGCTTCATCTCCTATAGGAGCCACAAGTGAATGTCGAGGGGTTTGTAAAACCCCACAAGTCAGTCTATAATTTCACTACTTTTCCCACAGGATACTGTATGTGATGCTCCTGACAGGGTCCATGGTCAAAGGAACAAGGCTGATACAAAAGCGAAGGTCAAGCAAGGCTTTATTTTATGCTGAACATCAGAATTTCACTGGCCAGGCCAGGGTTGCCTCTAAGGAGAGAATGAACATGCCTACTCTTACAAGCTAGCTTTTCTAGGGCAAGCCACAAGCTGACTGCAATCACGCAGCTGCCTAGAGTTAATTCTGCTATGATGGTGAATACATTTAAACTGTTAAGTTCATAATCCCCTTTACAATTTAAACACGGAGTGGTTTACCAGGAGATCTCCGTTGGTGAGGGTCTGGGAGTTTCAGGGGATTAACTGATTGGGTGTTCCCACCTGGCCCTAAGTACCGGGAACTGGCTGCCCATTCTTAATTTGCACCTCCATTGCTCCTGGAACCAGGAGGTTAAAGGGAGTTAACCGATTGGGCGTCTCCCCCAATCTTGCTCGCCTTTGTTTTCCAGGAGCTGTTTTTCTGAGTAAACAACAAGATGGCAGCTTGGGCATCTAAATAGGTCCTCAGAGCTCCCCAAAACACCTTTTGGGATTTGATCACACTCACCTTTCCAGCTGCATCTCCTACAATGCTTCCCCATCTAACCCCCAAACTTCTAGTAGACAGCCTGGGTGCCAGAGAGATACCATTTACTGAGAAGCTGTTATGAGCATGCACTGGATAGCCTCTTTACGTAATCTTGGCAACAACCTTCTTGAAGTCTCTACTTTTGAATGAGCTAATAGGTGCCGACAGTTGAAGCCACTTGTCCTGGACCAGTTCTGACTTGGGGCTGAGTCATGCTCTTTCTCCTCAGCCAGACTGCCTCTATAGCTTCTTGAAGGCCACATACTGTTTCCCACCTCCCCAATTCTGTATGTGCTACTCCCACTGTCCATCCTTCGTAGTTCCCCAAAAAGCTGCTTACTCTTTCCTCCAGACTCAGCTCCATAGCACATTGTCCAGAAAGCCTTCTCTGACCCCTCTGGGAGAGTGACATTCTTTCTGAATGCTAGAATATGTTCCTGGACGGTCTCTGTTGTAATATGCAATGCTGTCTAGAACTTACTATTGCCCCTCTCACCTCTTCAGGCCCCAAACTGTGAAGCCCTGAGGGTAGGATCTCTGCTGTATTCCTCTTAGTAACTTCAGAGTCCATAAAGGACATTCAATATATGTCTTGGGACTAAAATGTGTGTGTGGGCTCACACACACACTTACAATACATTCTTCCCCAGCCCCATACCTCAAAAAACAAGATTTTCCAAACCCAAGTAGGGACTTGTGGTCAGATAACTACAGTTGCTTTTATAGGAAAACAGGACAGACAGCAAAATCTGTTTGGGAAAATAAACAGCCTGAAATCAACAATTACGATAGGAGAGCATCGCAGGTGAAGTTTGTGCTAAGCCAAGGAAATGAAAGACCAGTAGGCACAAGCGGGATGGCAGAAGAAATGCCTAATGACATCCAGTGCAAAGGCGACAGCCTCTTGGTCTTACTGGAGACTGCTCTGAACATGTCACTCACCTCCACCAGGGGTCTGGATGACAGAAACCCTCAAAGCCACACACAGGCTGGGAAAATCACAGCACACACAAACCAAATCTCATTCTTCCCACTCCCCCCTCCTCTTGCCTCCCAGGATAAGAAACAACATTACTGACTAGTGTGTGGTATAAGCTAACAGGAAGGGTGGGCGGGCCAGCTGCATGGACATCACCGTGAACACATATCAGAACTTGGGGCTGCCGCCACCCTGCAGGCCCTGGGGAACTGGACCTAGAGAGAGACCATGGTCTCAAAACCACATGCTGGAGTCAGGCCTCTCCCCACTCACTGATTCGTTTATTCCTTTTTTATACAATGTCTGGTCCCTTCCCATAGGTATAAAGAATAAGCGTGGTCATCATGGATAATACTGATGTTGGACTTAAAAGAGGACCACATTCCTTGATGTGGCCCAATCCATTTAAAAAATACAAATACCCAATTCCTTCTCAAAGAACGGATTGTGACCTTTGGTGCTGGTATGTTCTCATTTCCATTCTTGCCCTGGGATCTTAAAACCATTTTGATACCCAAGGTCTTCTGGGAAATGTAAAGAGGCCTGAGATGGGTCTCTCAGCTCTTTGGTTTTCATTTCATCCCATGCTGGGGACTCTGCTATTGTCAGTATAAAACACAAGCCTGGGGTTGATGTTCTAAAGGACCAAAGGGTACTACAGAGGTTGTAGCTGGGTCCTAGGAGGGCAAATATCGCCCCCTGGAGAACAGGAGGAGGAAGGATAGTTGGCAACTGTTGTGGAGGTGGACCTTTTCCCAGTAGCTGCTCAACAAACAATATCCATTTATTTAGTTGTAATCAGTCCACACAGTATCAACATTTTTGAGTAGCAAGCATTATGAAGTGCTTCAGTAAATAAAATTTATAAAAATTGCAAGAACTTTGGAACCAGTACTTATTGCTACATGCCAGGAAAAATGCCAAGTGCCTTACATGAATTATTTGACTTGAGTTTTCCCACAACCCTATAGATGCAGCATCATAATCATTCACATTTTACAGATCTTATCATAGCAACTCAAGTGGGAGAGCCAGGATTCAAAGCTAAGTATGTCTGATTCCGAAGCCCATGCTCCTAAATAATGCAATCAACAGGCTCTCCAGGTTTGTAGCGAATGCTGTTGACACCCTGCTCAGATCTTCCCTACCTGACCAGTAATCCCATTCCCCAGACCCTGGAATTACAGACTGTGGGTGGCTCACAGTTGCCCCTTGTCTGGAGAATGGCTCTTGGGCCCTCTCTGGTAAGCAGCCAGTGGTCAATGATGACTGAGGTGAGGGTTCAAAAACCCAGCTCCCTGCCTCAAAGTACAACCAACTCGGTGTACAATTCTTCCTGCAACTAAGTCTCCAGCTGAGACCACATCTAGGTGAGCTTTCTTCCCTCTGCTCTGTCCTGCTTCCCTCACTACCCTTCACCTGAGAGTCCATCCCAATAAACCCCTCTCACCAGAATTCACATGTCAGGCTCTATTTCTGGGGACCGGGGCTAACACAGCTGCTGCTGGCAATGGCCCTAGAAACAGACACAGGATAGGAGTGTAGAGGGGAGCCCTTCCCCAGCTGGATGGGAATACGAACCCCACCACTAGTTTTGAGATGGAAGGGGACACGGAAGGGGATTCTGAGCTGATGTCACATCTCTGGCATTTGAGAAGTATGGGAAAAGACTGATTATTAGGACTGTGTCATTGAGTAGCTTTTACTCAATTCCTCCCTGGTGCACTGAGGAGAGAACATGACGGGCTCAGATCTATCAGCACCTGGAAGCAAGCAGCACTTGGCACCATTTTAAGAAACACCCATCTCCAGCCCTGAAGACCAAGCACAGAACCTAACTGCAAGAGAGACAGAACTTCCAAACAGGCTGGATTCTAAGCTTGCGTACGTCTCCCGTGTCTTGAAAAGAAAGGATCTCTATGACCCGGGAGGACGCTCCCTGGGTAGATGCACTGGAGAGCTATCTGCTTCCCTTGTATCAGCTGCAAAAATGGGGAACTTGATGGAAGTTAGGGCCCCATTAGCACCTCTCTCCAACTGTATCTAGGGAAAGATCACAGCCTGCACTAGTTGAGGGAATGTTGAGCATGCTGAGGGAGGAGAGAGATTGTGCCTAAAGGACGCGACTACCATGCCCTGGCAACAATGGAAGAACGTGTCTGGGAGTGAATACTGAGAGTGAACGTCTGGACCAGGGCAAGTAGAGTATGAGACTAGACTAGGGGTAACTTGTCAATATTGGGACCCATCTCATGACTTAAGATATAACACCCCCACAAGGGCCCCAGAAGAGAAGGCTGATACACTACTGTCAAGAGTATCAAGAGAGAAGGTAACACTGCTTTGGCAATTTATGCAACAAAAAAAAATTGCTCAGAGAAGTGGGGTTGCTATCATGCATGTGGGTAAAATCATAAGGAACATATATATATATTGGTCTCTACCCTCAGTTTTTACCAATGCTTGTCTTTAACCCTCCTCCCTAACACAATGATCCTTAAACCCATATAATTTCCTGAATGACAGGAACGTGTTACACAGAGCTCCTAAAGCTCTTGGAATCTCCTGAGGATAGGAGTGTCTTTTGTTCCAATAGGCAACTTTGGGTGGGCTCCTCGATGGAGACTAGGGACCAAAAAGACCAAACCATGATCTGAAACCTAGAACTTTCAGCCTCACCCTAACCCATTCTCCAGGAGAGGAGAGGGCCTGAAATATGAGTCCATAATCAATCGTGCTTACATGACAAAGTCTCCACCCCACTCTCCAGGGACCCAAAGCTCCTGTGCTTGAGACCTTTCTTGACCTCACCCTGCAGTACTTCCTTCACCTGGCTGATCCATATGGATCCCTTATCATCTCCTATATCATATAATTAATCAGTAAATGTAAGTAAGGGTTCGTCTGAGTTCTGTGAGCTGTCAGCAACTTATCAAATCCAAGGAGAGGGTTGTGGGAACTTCAATTTATAGCCATCAGTCAGAAGTACAGGTGACAAGCTGGGACTTGTATCTTGTGTCTGAAGGGAGGACAGTCTTGTAGGGCTGAGCCCTTAATTTGTGGGTTCTGATGTTGATTCTAAGCATATAGTGTCAGAACTGGTTTGATTGTAGGACACCCAGATGGTGAGAAGAATTGGTCAGTGTGGGAATAAACCCATCCATCTGGTGTTTAGAAGTGGTTCTGTGTTCTGTGCAGTGTTAAGAGTAGAGAAGAGGAAAAAAACAGAGTTTTCCCCAATATAACCTACTAAATCAGGGACTGGCAAACTAAGGCCCATGGCTCAAATCTGGCCCACCACAGATTTTTGTGCTGCCCGTGAGCTAAAAAGGATTTTTCTATTTTTAAGTGGTTGAAAACAAATTCAAAAGAAGAATAATATTTCATGACACATGAAAATTATATGAAATTCAAATTTCAGTGTTTATAAATAAAAGTTTGTTGGAACCCAGCCATACTCATCCATTTGCATATTGTCTGTGATGCTTTCATGCTATAGTGGCAAGGTTGAATTTTTGCAAGAGACCACATAGCCCACAAACCTCAAAGATCTGCTACCTGGCCCTTTACAGAGAAACTTGGCCAATCCCTGTACAATGTAGTTTTGAAAATCCAATGGCTGATTATGGTTCTAGGGAAGATCCAGAGGACACTCTTTTACAAAGGTGGAAGGAATGTGCTAGTAACAAGAGAACCAGCATCATTAGAAGGCTTAGTGGTATCTCTTCTCTGTATGTTGGGGCTAAAGGCTTTCATAGAACTGGATCCCTGGTAGCAACACAGCTGAGAAGACCCCAAAATAATACAGGGGCAGATGGCAGAGCTGAAGAAACATAGAGGATGTAATTTCTGCAGTGGCTGCCAGGAAAGCCTGACCCACAGGGACATTAAGATGGGCTGACAAAGCAGTGTCCCTAAGAGAAATACAGATGGAGCATTACTTATATATGTGATCAAGTGATCAAGAACACATGAGAGAAGGCTGAGTCCAGCACCCCCTGGAAAGTCAAGATCTCTTGCTCAGTCTCTGCATCTGTGGGCAGCACAGGGTAGATACCATCTCTGCTCCCCCATCAACCCCACTCTCCATCCAGCCTTCTGTTTCCTTCCGTCCTGATTGTTTCCTAAGGAGATTGAACTACATAGATACTACATCGGTAGGTTCCCAGGCCCCTGGGCTTGAGTTTGTTTTCAGGCAATGCAGAGCAACAGTAGGGGAATGGAGAGAAGGAGAGTGAGGTGAGGGTATGTATTCCCTTGTCATTCTCTCTGCCAGGGGTGAGCTTGGACAAGCTGTCCTCCCCTCAAAGATTATAGTACTTCTCAAGGTGGTCCCCTCCACAAATCTCTCTCTTTCCAGGTTCTAGTAATCATCCTCTCCTTTCCCCTAAAGATGAGGGGTGACACCAACACATTGCCACACTTCCCCTAATGGTTTCCTCATGTGCTGCCCAGTCCTTTGTAAATGTCTCTTTTTTTTTTTTTTTAAGATTTTATTTATTTATTTGACAGAAAGAAGCACAGCCAGAGAGGGAACACAAGCAGGGGGAGTGAGAGAGGGAGAAGCAGGCTACCTGCTGAGCAGGGAGCCCAATGTGGGGCTCGATCCCAGGTCTCCAGGATCATGACCTGAGCTGAAGGCAGTCGCTTAACCAACTGAACCACCCAGGCGCCCCCTAAATGTCTCTTTTAAACTGTCCTTAACCTACCCACCTTGAGAGCACTATGTGTTCCCTGCCATATATGATCATATCACATGCAGTTGCTGAAAATCAGAGAGAAAGAAAATTTTAAAAGAACCATAAGAAAAAGCCATATCTGCAAAGGAGCAAAAATAAGATTCATATAATTTCTCAACAGAAATATAAGAAGCCGGAGACGATGGAAAAATGTTCTCCATGTGCTGAAAGAAAACACTTGCCAACATATAAGTGTAGACCCAGCAAAAAAGATACATCATATTTAAGTTAAGGAAAAATAAAGATATTTTCAGACAAACAAAAACCAGGATAATTCATCACCTGCACAAAAGGAAATACTAAATAGTATTCTTCAGACAGAAGGAAAATGATCCTAGTTAGGAGACAGGAAATGGGGCACCTGGGTGGCTCAGTTGTTAAGCATCTGCCTCCGGCTCAGGTCATGATCCCAGAGTTCTGGAATAGATCCCTGCAGCAGGCTCCCTGCTCAGCGGGAAGCCTGCTTCTCCCTCTCTCACTCCCCCTGCTTGTGTTCCCTCTCTCCCTGTGTTTCTGTCTGTCAAATAAATAAATTTTTAAAAAATTTTAAAAAATAGAAAAAAAAAGGGGAATTGCAGGAAGAAGTGAAGAACAACAGAAAGGGTAAATCTAAGTGAATATTGACTCTCAAGACTAATTTTTTAAAAATTTTATTTGGTTTTTTTTTAAGATTTTATTTATTTATTTGACACAAAGAGAGATCATAAGTAGGCAGAGAGGCAGGCAGAGAGAGAGGAGGAAGCAGGCTCCCTGCTCAGCAGGTCTTAATCAGAGGACCCTGAGATCACGCCTGAGCTGAAGGCAGAGGCCCCACCCACTGAGCCAGCCAGGCGCACTTATTTATTTATTTTTGACAGAGAGAGAGAGAGAGAGAGAGAGAGAGAGACAGACAGACAGACAGACAGACAGACATGGCGAGAGAGGGAACACAAGCAGGGGCAGTGGGAGAGGGAGAAGCAGGCTTCCCTGCTGAGCAGGAAGCCTGATACAGGGTTGGATCTCAGGACTCTGGGATCATGACCTGAGCCCAAGGCAGACGCCTAATGACTGGGCCACCCAGGCACCCCTCTCAAGACTAATTTCTTTCAGAGTTTAAAAGAAACTTAACTAGGGGCGCCTGGGTGGCTCAGTTGGTTAAGCGACTGCCTTCGGCTCAGGTCATGATCCTGGAGACCCAGGATCGAGTCCCACATCGGGCTCCCTGCTCGGCGGGAAGCCTGCTTCTCCCTCTCTCACTCCCCCTGCTTGTGTTTCCTCTCTAGCAGTGCTTCTCGCTGTCAAATAAATAAAATCTATAAAAAAAAAAAAAAGAAAAAAGAAACTTAACTAAACTTAACTAAAATACATGGGGACAATAAGTTGGGAGGGAAGGTAAAAAGAGTTACTGTGTCCTAAGATTCTTATGTAATCTAAGAAAGGATAAAAGCACAAATTTATACTGGACTTTCATTAAGTCAGGGGTCTATTTTCTAATCTCAAGTGTAAACACTAAAAGAATAGGAAAAATGCCTCATTACCAAGTAGATCTTTTTTAAAATAATAAGTATTTAACTCAAAAGACAACAAGAAAGAATAGGGAAAGAACAGGCAATACAAACATGAAGAAAATAAGGTGGTGGCTCTAAACCCACTTAGATCAGTAATAACAGCAGCAGGTACATGGCCCAGAGAAGGCGAAGTCAGGGATGAAGTGTTGTGTTGTTGATCAAGCGGAACCCAAGTTGGGGAGACAGCGAATTGGGAGCTGGGGAAGAGGGTCTAGGATGAGGTGGAAAATAAAGGCAATTTCCAGTTTTGCCTTCCCCAAAATATTTGGTGACTGGAATGAAGGTGACCTGGGATGTGTTAAAAGTCCAAACGGGCAGACAAAACAAGTAGTGGAAATTCTTCTCACTGATCAGTAGCTACCAGTTAACGACACAAGCACATTAATATTTTCATAGGCAATGTGCCCCTGCCCATCACAGCCCCGGGAGAGAGGGCAAGCAGAGTCACCAACATCCCCACTTTCCATATGAGGGACTGGAGGCCGGAGAGATTCGGCATCTTCCCTGTAATCACACTCAACGCTGCCCTTAGAGACTAGGTCATCCTATTCCCCGTCCAGAGCGCTCTGGGCCGCGTGACGTCTTAAGCTAGAGTAACAAAAGATTTAGATCTTATTGATCTTGCCAGGTACTTTCACTCCTGTTTATTTCTCATCTTATAGAAGTCCTTGGTAGCCCAGCAATATGGAAGGGTTGTTAAAATTAAATAAGCTGGGACGCCTGGGTGGCTCAGTTGGTTTAAGCGACTGCTTTCGGCTCAGGTCATGATCCCGGAGACCCGGGATCGAGTCCCACATCAGGCTTCCTTCTGCTTCTCCCTCTCTCACTCCCCCTGCTTGTGTTCCCTCTTTAGCTGTGTTTCTGTCAAATAAATAATACATATAATCTTAAAAAAATTAAATAAGCTAACTTTCACAACTCCCTAGTACAGACTAGATGTCCAAGATGCATCAAACTCATGATAAATAAATCAATCTCTCCAGGAAGTGGCTTCAGGGACAGGCAGGAGCTGGGAACTTTAGGTGACCGCGAGATGGAAAGCATACAGCCCCAGCCTTTCTGGCTGGCCTTCCCAGTAGAGGAAGGGGACAGAAGAAGAGCTAAACAACTTGTCTGAAAGGCAGAGCAAGGAACTATCAAAAAGCATGAAGAACAATTAGGAAGACCACATCTTGGTCTTTCTCTAGACAGGACAGGGACATGAAAGGACGGAGGGGGGCAGGTGGGGGAGGTGCGCCCATGCCTGAGATGTGCAACCGGAGTCATTACCTTCCTGGTCAGTGTGAGCACCATGATGACTACTGCGCAAATGACTGCCAGCACGGTGGCCATGGCTCCCAGCAGTGGGATCTGGAAGGCAGCGCTGCGCTCGGCCACTGGAGGGATGACAAAATGAAGATGAGGGGTAAAAACCAGAAGCAAAAGACAACCATTATACAGGGAAGCCTCTATGTCAGGGCACAGAGATAGGGGCTGGCCAGGTCTTTCTCTGAGTTCTGGGGTCTTTAAGCCCAGCTGTTTGGAGGGCAGAGCTTCTGCCCTGCCCATCGTGAAACCAGCGTCTGATCTCTTGAGCTGTGATGCACCTCACATGTTTGACAAGAGCCCACTGTTGTTCATACTCTTTTCCTCTAGTTGATAAAATCGCTTTCTATAATAATCATGAAAAGAAACAAACAAGGACATCCAGGAAAAAAAAACCCAAAGTGTGAACATTTTCTTTTATTAAATTTCATATTTATAATCATAATAGGAAAAAAGTTGAATTAAAAATTAAAATAAAATTAATATTAAAGTACAAAAAAGAGGGCAAAAAGCAAATAACCTTTCATGCGATAAGCCAATAGCGTTATTCCAGCTGGGAGAACCTGGTAGAGGAAGGTTCTAGAGCTTTATCCTTTGCTTTTCGTCAACACCTGCACATAGCAGATGCTTAGTAAATATTGGTGGTATGAACTAAAGCGTGAACAAATGAACATCTATTAAGATATAAAATGTGGCTTATGGGTTAAGCCTCTGCCTTCAGCTCAGGTCATGATCTCAGGGTCCTGGGATCAAGGCCTGCATCGGGCTCTCTGCTCAGCAGGGAGCCTGCTTCCTCCTCTCTCTCTGCCTGCCTCTCTGCCTACTTGTGATCTCGCTCTGTGTTAAATAAAGTCTTTAAAAATCTTTAAAAAAAGATATAAAATGTAAGGAGGAGAAGCAGAAAGGGAGTTATAAAGAGAAGTGGGGTAACTGATCCCAGAGGAGTGTGAGAGAAACAGGACGGATGCCCAGATGTGAGCTACGCTGCGGGTAGAAGTGATTCTTTCTGTGTCCCATCCCTGCCCTTTCCAGGAGCTCAGGCGGATCTCAGGTGTCCAAGGAAGTCTTGAAAGAAGGGGATAGCAGAACCTGGGCCCTCTTCCCTCTAACTAAGGGTTTACACTGTTGGAAAGGTGGCCAAAGAATGCAGTCCTTTAGGGCAAGGTGGTGTTCGCAGTGCCCACAGGGTACCAGGGGGAGGGAGCCCCAACTCCCCCAGGATGAGTTCTTCCTGCCCTGCAGACTCAGCCTCTTGCTTTGGCTGCAGGTGGAGGGAAGAAGGCAGATGGGGAGCAAAGTGGTCATGGAGAACACAGCTGCGGGGGGCAGAAGGGCTGAGGAGGGCTATCCATAGAACTGGAAAGCATACGGGCTCTTACCCGCACGCTGCCTTGACCTGTGTCAGAGCTGGCTAAGAGGCAGCATTTGAAAAGAAACTTTCAAAGAGCCTTTTATCTTCCCCATCTACACATACTTTGTTAAGTCATAAAACTTAATCTTCAGCAAAATTGATGGAAGCAGATGGGAGTTCAGAGGGTGTAGGTTAGTGAAATCAGAGCATCTGTGTGAAAACCAGCTCTCCTGCCCTGAGCAACGGTAGAGCTCAGCCTTCACCTCCATGAGACAGTCCCCATGGGAGTGGCTGGCGTTCAGAGCTGACACTTCCTTCATGCCTACCATGTCCCAGGCCCTGTTTAAGAGCGTTTTCTTGTAGTAAGGAATTCAATCCTACAGTAGAAGCTCATGAGGTTACATCTATTTTTACGTGGCGGACAAGAAAAATGATACACAGAGAAGCTAAGTCATCTTGTCTGAAGTCAGCAGCAGCACCAGGAGCCAGAGCCTGAGCTCATCAGCCCTCTGCTATACCGTCTCAGATGCAGTCATCTTTTCCCACGTTCCGGAGAACTGCTTTAGGGGTTCAGGTGGGTAACAAATGTGAGAGCATTCTGGAAACTATGAAGTCCCACACAAACAGAAATTACTGTACATTTACACTTAGCACACACTGTGTTTTAATCCTTTATAAAACTTAGAAGCTAATTCTAATTTGCATGATTGATGCAAAACTAATAAAGCAGACCCCTTCCCAGATGACCTTAACGAACGTTCTTCCCAACAAACACACACGAAATGCACTTCTTACCCCACACAGTGGTTCTCAGTCTAGCTGCACATCTGAGCCACCAGGCTTTCAGAACCTATTCCCTCCCAGCTTTGCCCTTTTGGACTCCAATTAATCTGGTTGGCAGTGGGGTAAACAACATCAGTATCCTTAAAGCTCCCTGGTGATCTGAATGTGAGCCGAGGTTGAGGGACCCTGCTTTTGTAGTGTGTCTGGCAGGAACACATTTCCTATTCTGGAGGGAGAGGTTCATCAGCCCCCCTGCTCCAGAGGGCATACCTGAGTTTTGTAGGACCTCCAGAAAGACCGTCCCTCTGTAAATCCCATCTGGGTAGGTGTGATATGTGCAGAAGTATTCCCCTGTGTCATTCCTGGTCAGCAACTGCAGGGTAAGGCCCATGTCGGGGCCCGGGGCCACTCGGTCCCTGAAGGCTGGGTAGATGTGCCACCCCAAGTTAGCATGGTGAACAGCCAGAAGTTGGTCCTGCCGCTCCCAGTTGACCTGAGTCACTTTGGCTGTGGTGGCAGGGAGGTGGCATTGAAGGGTGAGGGAGCCACCTTCCACTGCAGAAACATTCCCCGTTGTGACGATCCTTCCTGATGCCGCGCCTAGGGAAGGGGAGAGAGCGAACGTGGGTCCTTGGTCAACAGCTGTCCTTGAAACTTCCCACAGAAATCCCAATGGGCTCTGAGGCTGGAACTGGCTTTTGGAATGACACACGCTCTTGTTCACCCTGTCACCCCCACATAGCCTATGATCGCACCACAGTGGAGTGCTTTGTCCACCCAGGGTATTCTGTTGTAATCTAGCTTCATGACAAGCTCATTGAGGATTTCCACATCCCTATTTTGTCTCCCTACCTTCAATATAAGGCCTGTCAGCAGCCAGTTCTGTGCTGGGCACAGTAATCCTTTGGCATGAAACCTGGCTGTTTGGTTGACTGCCCTTTGGGGTGCCTGGGAAAACCTTCAGGAAAGTCACAAATCCAAAGGAGAGGAGGACTGGAAAGAAACTCCATCTCCCAGACAAAACCACCCTCCTCAGCACTGACCAGCCTCAGACCTTGGGCACAGCTCCACTCTCAAATGGTTCAAAAAAACAACATAAAAATTCAATTATACTAGAGTTTCTCAGCATCTGTGTCCCCTCAGAAGCACCTGACTGTGGTTTTTAATACTGAAGGAAACAGATCTAATGCAAATTCAGTCTATAATGATAGAATCTCTGGAGTCTGTGAAGAAGACATTTTTGAACCACAGAAAACATGCAACGCTTTTCTACAAGTTTCTTCAAGGTCAGAAGACAGAATGATAGAGCAGGTGCAAACTTCTACAAGGGAACTGATCATCCCTCCTCCTTGTCCTTTCCTTCCCCACTGTTTCCTCTCTTGGGTTGGCCAGTCAGACACCCCAACCCCAAGGACTTCACCTGCCACTCAAAATAGAACTACACCTCCTTCCCCAAGGCTGTCTTTTCTCTACACTAGGGGATACAGTACTCTGAAAACCGTGCGTTTCTTTCCCTCACTCCTACTTCCAGCCTCCCTTTCTTCCTCCTTCAGTTTCCACCTGCGTTGGTAGGCCTTACCTGAGGCTGGAAGGGGAGCCTGCCTCAGGCCCTGGGCCCAGATCAGAAGGAGACACCGCCACATGCTTCTGCCCAGCGGGGGGCCCACAGGAAGCAGCCTAGGCCTCTTCTGCCACGGAAACCAGCGGACTGCTGATGGCAGGCCAAAACTGAGCCTATGAGGAGAGAGGGTCTCGGAAAAACTGAGTTCAGCAAAAACAGTATCAGAGATGAAAAAAAAAAAGCCCTCAACAAATACACAAACTGCACAGGGCGAGCCACAAGAAAGACCATGAAGGAAACACTAAAAAATAAAAATGTGGTTAGCGGTACACTGGTCTTTGGTTCCTATTAGTCAAGCTATTGTTTTTAAGTTCTGCCTTAATGCTCTTGCTATGTATCAGCCTCTATCTCAGGGGATCGAGGGCTCCATGTATCTGTGTAATGCCCAAGATTCTGAAAAACTGGCGACTGATGGAGTTTACTGGGCAACCCCTGACTTCATCCAACTAAGGAATGTGCACCCATAAGAGAAACCTAAGTCTGCACACCTCCAGACCAGGACCTGCGCTTGGAGTCTAATGAACCATGAACCAGAGGCATTCACTTCACAGCCAAGATGGAGGCAGGACAAAAAGTCTTGGGCAACAGGGCAACTTCCCTTTGTATGATGTCCTCTTCTTGAATCGGATTTCTTCTGTTTTGTTTATCTGGACTGAGACTTTGTTGAACTCTGGCTTAGTTTCTCTAACCCAGTAGAGTCAGAGGAGACCAGAGGAGTGAGTTTTCTTGTGACTGATGACTGCCCTGAAAATCAACCATGCAGAGAACGGTGAGCCCCAGTTACTTGACCCCGGAAAGGGGCTGGTTGACACTTGTCTGGAGCCCCCAGCTCACAATCAAGTCCTACTCTTGACCCATCCTTCTTCCTTCCCACCCTCTGTCTGTTTCTTCATTTATTTGAAAGTCCTGAGAGCCTACAAAATACCAGACTCAGCACCAGGCTCTGGAGAGACAAGGGTGAATATTCATGGGCCCTGCCTTCAGAGGTCAGAGCTTGCCCTCTGGTGAAGCTACACTCTGAGGAAAGGAGGTGGAGGGTCTCTCTTCTCAGGGCTTGCCTCTGTTACCCTGGGCATGTTTCATTTGCTGCTCTACCAGAGGAACATGGAAAGCCTGCTACTTTGCCCCTCCAGGCCAGGCAAGCACCCTGAGCCTTCCCAACTGTCCAGGCTCTTGTCCTCCTCCTCCCCCTCTTCCCTGCGGATGCTCCATTTGACACTAGTTTCCTCTCCTCCCTGGGTTCTGCCCATTCCCAAGTGGGCATCACGTCCCATGCACCCCCCCACAACCCACCTCCAGTCTCTTCAACAACATAAGCCTCATCGGCCTCTCCCTGTCCTAATCCAGCCTGTCCCCCAAGGCTTCCATCAAGAGACAGCTCCTCCACCTCCTTCCAGTAGCCACCGCCCGCAGCCGGAGAAGTTGTCATACCTTATGTGTGTCCCAGGGAAGTGCACAGCTTGAAGGGGCTGAGTGTTTTCAAAACCGGCTGTCCAGGCACAGGATCCAAGGGTGGGAGAGCTGAGAGCAGCTACCGGGGCTAGAGCACCAAGAGGGCAACACTGGGGTTTGGGCTGTAACAAAGTCACGGTCCACGTTTCCACAGTTTGTACAGGTGGATGAAAGCCGCAGGGTAGGACCTGCCTTACATAGTGAGATATCCCAAGGAACACAGACTAAGTTAAGAAAAAAATGGTTAAAAATTTCTCTATTTGTTTCTAAACAGCCTGAAGAGAAACACGGTCAAGTCCATTTTGACCAATGGTACTTTCCAGAGATATTTGAGGGTGATGATTAATGGTGGAAAAAATACACAGTTCGAATTCAGTTTGGTTTGGTGACCTTTAGAAAATTGCTTCATCTCCTTAAGCCTCAGTTTCCTCCTCTGTAAAAAGAACAGTACGGGGTGCCTGGGTGGCTCAGTTGGTTAAGCGACTGCCTTCGGCTCAGGTCATGATCCCAGAGACCCGGGATCGAGTCCCACATCGGGCTCCTTGCTGGGCAGGAAGCCTGCTTCTCCCTTTCTCACTCCCCCTGCTTGTGTCCCTTCTCTGGCTGTGTTTTGCTCTGCCAAATAAATAAAATCTTTAAAAAAAAAAAGAAAGAAAGAAAGAACAGTAGTGCCTGCTGCTCCCCTCCCCCACCTTGGAGGCTTATGAAGATTCAAGGAACAAATTTGTTTGGTAAGCTGTTCAGCACAGCACCAGGAACATAGGAAGGGTTCGATACATAGGTAAGAGTACTGATATTAATATTAATTAAAGAAGTAAGAGAAAGATGGGAGGAGACTATCCTTCTTCTAGGTCTTGGGGCAGGAATGAAGCCCTGGTCTCTGGGCCCCAAGGCAGAGCTCTACCTAACCTCTTCCTTCCGTCATATGCAGACAATATATGAATAGGATAAAATATGCTTGCAGAAAAGTGGCCACTGTACCAACCAGACCCTGAGAAGGCCTTGGAGGAATGTGAGTGACAGAAGAGTCCCTCCAGCCTCCTGCCGGGGCTCCCCCTGGAAGCAGAGCTGCCATGGCCCCTCCCTCGGCAATGACCCCAGCCAGAGCTGAGCCGGCCAGGGGTGAGAAACAGGTCTGGGCCAAGAGCTCCGTGGGTCCCCAGCCCTCGGTCCCCACAGCACAGTCCATGCAGCACAGTGTGAGCCTGGACATTCCGGTGCTAACTCACATCTCTACTGGAAAGTTCTAAGACGAGTCACCATGTTTTTTCTCCCCTGACTTTGACAGTTGTGGGCTGGACAAGCTTGGTCAGCCCAGAGGCAGGGGTACAGGTGCTGGGGAAGGGACTCCATTTGCATCTAAGCTGGCCCCCCAGACACCCCAAGCCCCCTCCCAGCCCAGCCTTCTCTGGGCCCTGCAAACCCGCTGCTGGACCCACCTGCTCCAGCTAGAAGCCTGTGGTCTGGCAGGATCTGGCAGTGGGTGCTGGGAGCTGAGAGTCGTCCCCCTTCCTACAGGGCCCACAACTTGTACACCAGAAACAGGACCGGTGGGGGGGTGTGCAGAACAATCTCTCCATGGTGCCTTCCAGCTTCAGCCTCTTGGAAGCCTTCCCTCCCGCTCAGAAGTGCTGGGGAGCTTCAGGGATATCACAGCTTTCCTCCTCCTCCCCATCCCTGCCCTTAATCAAGTGCAACATCCGACATCCTACAGCTGCAGAAGAGGGACCTTTTCAGGTAAGTGTTCCCACTCTCTACCTCACAGACAAGCACCTTCTGGTGGTAGGCTGCATTATGGAGGGGGGAAGGAAGACCCCAGCCTCCTCCTGCAGGTGCACCGAGGCTGAGGGAACAGGGAGATAGGAAGTAAGGGAAAGATGGGGCGAGGACACTCAGGGCACGGGGAAGGGCCTACCTCCCTGACCAGTGGAATGGTTGGTCGGTCCAGAGCCCTTTTGGGGAGAGCTGCCTCAGAAAAGCAAAGATTCAACATGAAAGGAATGTCTGTGAACTCAATATTTTCAATAAGTCTGTGATCCACAGAGCTTGTTGGCTGGAACTGGCTCAGGACAAAGGCAAATGAGGAGATTTTAGGTGTGGGATTGTTGACTGTTCTTCTAAGCTCCCTCAGGTGAGGTGACTCTGAGGACCTCCCCCACAGAGGCTGCCAAGGCATTCAGTGGACTGTGGGAAATTCCCTTTGCCTTCTCAGCTGTGAAAATAGAACAGAGAATCCCCCCACCCCCTCCTCCCGGGAGAGGTTGGAATGCAGAGTCAGAAGGAAAATCTTTGGGAAGAAGCAATTGATCTCTCCTCAGCTTGGGCCTTTCCGGCATCTAGTCACAGCCCACCCACTCACCGACATCACTCCTCTCTTGTTCCTTCTACCCAGACAACTGGGAGGGAGAATAGAAGTACAAGAAAACATAGCATTCAGAGAAGCTCCTATCAGGAGCTCTCCCTCCTCCACTGAAAAGAAGGGCAGGCCTAAATGATTTCACAGGGGCACTACAACAAGCCCTTAGAGGGCAGATCATTTTAATGTTACTTAAATATACAGACATACGATATGAAAGAAAACTTCAAAATTAGTTTTATGAAGTGAACTTCAAATTGATATACAAATGATTAGGATTGCACACAATAAAAGAAAATCAGATCCTAATCTCTTCCAAATATTGAAGGAAAAATTCTAAATAAAAAATGTCCAACAGATGCCAGTAGCATGTACACAGGACCAGGTATAGTCTATTCCATGATTGCAAGGATAATTCAGTACCAAAAGTTCATTTACAACATAGAAAAAGCAAATGGTCATTTCCTATGATGCTGAAAAGAAAATTCAATCCTGTGACTGATTTAAAAAGAAAAAAAACACCAGTCAGCAAAATAAAAACCAGTAAATTCTTTATTTTTCTTTTTTTTTCCTTTAGTAAATTCTTTCTTAATGTAATCACACACACACACACACACACACACACACACACACAAACACACACACACACACAAACACATATACACACACACCAGCCCCAAAGCCGACATCTTTTTTGATGGGAAGACACTAGAGGTAGTCCCACTCAAGTCAGAAATAAGACAAGGTACTTACTATTTCTGCAACTAGTTAACCACTTATCAGAAGTATTAACCATGGGTGCCTGGGTGGCTCAGTCCTCTAAGTGTCTGCCTTCAGCTCAGGTCATAATCCCACGGTCCTGGGATCCAGTCCTGCATCGGGCTCCCTGCTCCATAGGGACCCTGCTTCTCCCTCTGCCTGCCAATCTCCTTGCCTATGCTCTCCCTCTCTCTCTCTATCTGACAAATAAATAAAATAAATCTTTTTTTTAAAAGGTATCAGCCAATAAAATAAATAAATAAAATTAAATAAAAGGAACAGTTAGAAGCATAAGAATGAGAAATAAAGATATAAGAACTATAGTTATCCATGTTAAATTGGCAAAATATAAAATCAATACAAAAAACAGTCTTTTATTTACGGTCATCAACCAGTGAAGAAGATATTCGGAATGGCATTAAAAGTATAGATTGCTCTGGGCAGTATAGACATTTTAACAATGTTTATTCTTCCAATCCATGAGCATGGAATGCTTTTCCATCTTTTTGTGTCCTCTTCAATTTCTTTCATGAATGTTCTGTAGTTCCTCGAGTACAGATCCTTAATTTCTTTGGTTAGGTTTATTCCTAAGTATCTTACGGTTTTTGGTGCTATAGTAAATGGAATTGATTCTCTGATTTCCCTTTCTATATTTTCATTGTTAGTGTATAAGAATGCAACTGATTTCTGTGCATTGATTTTGTATCCTGCCACATTACCGAATTGTTGTTTGAGTTCTAGTAGTTTGGGGGTAGAGTCTTTTGGGTTTTCCACATAGAGTATCATGTCATCTGCAAAGAGAGAGAGTTTGACTTCCTCTTTGCCAAGCTGGATACCTTTTATTTCTTTCTGTTGTCTGATTGCTGTTGCTAGGACTTCTAACACTATGTTGAACAGTAGTGGTGAGAGTGGGCATCCTTGCCTTGTTCC
>PITA01028917.1:0-18623 GCA_004023965.1 Spilogale gracilis | reverse complement strand
AAAAGATTTTATTTATTTATTTGACAGAGTGAGACACAGCCAGAGAGTTGGTTGAGCGACAGGCAAGGGGAGTGAGAGAGGGAGAAGCAGGCTTTCCTGAGGAGCAGGAAGCCTGATGTGGGGCTCGAACCCAGGACTCTGGGATCATGACCTGAGCCGAAGGCAGCCGCTCAACAACTGAGCCACCCAGGCGCCCCGGATACTAGCCCTTTATCTGATATGTCATTTGCAGATATCTGCAGTTGTCTTTTGTCAGTTGTCTTTTGGGTTTGTTGACTGCTTCCTTGGCTGTGCAAAGCTTTTGATTTTGGTGAAGTCCTAATAGTTCATTTTTGCCCTTGTTTCCCTTGCCTTTGGTGATGTTTCTAGGAAGAAGTTGCTGTAGCTGAGGTCAAAGAGGTTGCTGGTTGCTGCCTGTGTTCTCCTCAAGGATTTGGATGGATTCCTATCTCACCTTGAGGTCTTTCATCCATTTTGAGTCTTTTTTTGTGTGTGGTATAAGGAAATGGTTTAGTTTCATTCTTCTGCATGTGGCTGTCCAATTTTCCCAACACTGTTAAAGAGACTATCTTTTTTCCATTGGATGTTCTTTCCTGCTTTGTTGAAGATGAGTTGACGATAGAATTGAGGGTCCATTTCTGGGCTCTCTGTTCTGTTCTGTTGAACTACATGTCTGTTTTTGTGCCAGTACTGTCCCATCTTGATGATTACAGCTTTGTAATAGAGCTTGAAGTCTGGAATTGTGATGCTGCCAACTTTGGTTTTCTTTTTCAATGTTCCTCTGGCTATTTGGTGTCTTTTCTTGTTCCATACAAATTTTAGGATTATTTGTTCCGTTTCATTGAAAAAAGTTGATGGTATTTTAATAGGGATTGCATTAAATGTGTAGATTGCTCTAGGTAGCATAGACACTTTCACAATATTTTTTCTTCCAATCCATGAGCATGGAATGTTTTTCCATTTCTTTGTGTCTTCCTCAATTTCTTTCATGAGTATTCTACAGTTTTCTGAGTACAGATTCTTAGCCTCTTTTGTTACATTTATTCGTAGGTATCTTAGGTTTTGGGTGTAATTGTAAATGGGATTGACTCCTTAATTTCTCTTTCTTCTGTCTTTCTGTTGGTGTATAGAAATGCAACTGATTTCTCTGCATTGATTTTGTATCCTGACACTTTACTGAATTCCTATATGAGTTCTAATAGTTTTGGAGTGGAGTCTTTTGGGTTTTCCACATAAAGTATCATATCATCTGCAAAGAGTGAGATTTTGACTTCTTTGCTGATTCAGATGCCTTTTATTTCTTTTTGTTGTCTGATTGCTGAGGCTAGGACTTTTAGTACTATATTGAATAGCAATGGTGATAGTGGACAGCCCTGTCGTGTTCCTGGCCTTAGTGGAAAAGGTCTCAGTTTTTCCCCATTGAGAATGATCTTCACTGTGGGTTTTTCATAGATGGCTTTTATGACACTGAGGTAGGTACCCTTTATCCCTACACTGTGAAGAGTTTTGATCAAGAAAGGATACTGTACTCTGTCAAATGCTTTTCAGCATCTATTAAGAGTATCATATGGTTCTTGTTCTTTTTTTATTAATGTATTGTATCATATTGATTGATTTGCAGATGTTGAACCAAACTTGCAGCCCAGGAATAAATCCCACTTGATTGTGGTAATAAATCCTTTTAATGTATGGTTGGATCCTATTGACTAGTATTTTGGTGAGAATATTTGCATCCATGTTCATCAGGGATATTGGTCGGTAATTCTCTTAGATGGGGTCATTTTCTGGTTGGGGATCAAGGTCATGCTAGCCTTATAAAATGAGTTTGGAAGTTTTCCTTCCATTTCTATGTTTTGGAACAGTTTCAGGAGAATAGGTATTAATTCTTCTTTAAATGTTTGGTAGAATTCCCCTCGGAAGCCATCTGGCCCTGAGCTCTTGTTTATTGGGAGATTTTTGATGACTGCTTTAATCTCCTTACAGGTTATTGGGTCTGTTAGGTTTTCTATTTCTTCCTGGTTCAGTTTTGGTAGTTTATACTTTTCTAAGAATGTATCCATTTTTTCCAGATTATCAAATTTGGTGGCATCTAGTTGCTTATAATATGTTCTTATAATTGTTTGTATTTCTTTGGTGTTGGTTGTGATCTCTCCTTTTTCATTCATGATTTTATTAATTTGGGCCTTTTCTCTTTTTGATAAGTCTGGCAAGGGGTTTATCAATCTTACTAATTCTTTCAAAGAACAAGCTTCTAGTTTCATTGATCTGTTCTACTTTTCTTTTGGTTTCTATTTCATTGATTTTTGCTCTGATCTTTATTATTTCTCTTCTCCTACTGGATTTTGCTATAGGAGAAGCTGTTCTTTCTCCAGCTCCTTTAGGTGTAGGGTTTGGTTGTGTATTTGAGACCTTCCTTATTTTTTGAGAAAGGCCTGTATTGTTATATACTTTCCTCTCAGGACTGGCTTTGCTGCATCCCAAAGATTTTGAACAGTTGTGTTTTCATTTTCATTTGTTTCCGTGAATTTTAAAATTTCTTCTTTAATTTAGTGGTTGACCCATTCTTTCTGTATTAGAATGCTTTTTAGCCTCCATGTATTTGAGTTCTTTCCAACTTTCCTCTTGTGGTTGAGTTCTAGTTTTAAAGCATTGCGGTCTGAAAATATGCAGGGAATGATTTCAATTTTTTGGTACTGTCTGAGACCTGATTTGTGACCCAGAATATAATCTATTCTGGAGAATGTTCCATGTGCACTAGAGAAGACTGTGTATTCTGTTGCTTTGGGATGGAGTATTCTGACTATATATGTGATATCCATCTGGTCCAGTGTGTCACTTAAGGCTTTTATTTCCTTGTTGATCTTTTGCTTATTGATCTGTCCATTTCAGTGAAGGGGGTGTTAAAGTTCCCTATTATTATTGTACTATTGTTAATGTGTTTCTTTGATTTTGTTATTAATTGGTTTATATAGTTGGCTACCCCCATGGTATGGACATAGATATTTAAAATTGTTAAATATCTTTTATTTATATTATGTATTATGTTACAGACTCTTTAAGGATGATATAGTGTCCTCTCTCATCTTTCATTATAGTCTTTGGCTTAAATTCTAATTTGTCTGATATAAGGATTGCCACCCCAGCTTCCTTTTGATGTCTATTAGCATGGTAAATTTTTTCCCACCATCTCACTTTAAATCTAGGGGTGTCTTTAGGTCTAAAATGAGTTTCTTGCAGACAGCACATCGATGGGTCTTGTTTTTTTAATCCATTCTGATACCCTGTGTCTTTTGATTGGGACATTTCACCCATTTACATTCAGGGTAACACTGAAAGATATAATTTAGTGCCACTGTATTGCCTGTAAGGTGACTGTTACTGTATATTGTCTCTGTTCCTTTCTCCTCTATGTTACTTTTAGGCTCTCTCTTGGCTTAGAGGACCCCTTTCAATATTTCCTGTAGGGATGGTTTGGTGTTTGCAAATTATTTTAGTTTTTGTTTTCTCTGGAAGATTTTTATCTGTCCTTCTATTTTCAATGACAGCATAGTTGGCTATAGTATTCATGGCTGAATTTTTTTCTCATTTAGTGCCTAAATATATCACGCCAGTCCTTTCTAGCCTCTCAGGTCTCTGTGGTAAGTATGCTGCCAATCTAATATTGCTACTGTTACAGGTTACATACCTCTTGTTCCTGCTTTTAGTATTTTCTCTTTGTCTGTGAGACTTGTAAGTTTTACTATTAGATGACAAGGTATTGACCTATTTTTACTGATTTTGAGGGGGGTTCTCTGTGCCTCCTGGATTTTGATGATTGTTCCCTTCTCCAAATTAGGGAAGTTCCCTGCTATAATTTGCTTCAATATGCCTTCTACCCCCTTCTCTTCTTCTGGGATCCCAACTATACTAATATTGTTTCATCTTATGGTATTACTTATCTCTCGAATTCTCCCCTCATGATCCAGTATTTGTTTATCTCTCTTTTTCTCAGCTTCTTTATTTTCCATCATTTGGTCTTCTATATCATGAATTCTCTCTTCTGTCTCATTTATCATAGCATTTATCTTAGCAGTAAGAGCTTCCATTTTTGATTGCACATAATTAATAGCTTTTTTGATTTCAACTTAGTTAGATTTTAGTTTTTTTACTTAGTTCTTTTATTTCTCCAGAAAGGGACTTTATTTCTCCAGAAAGGGATTCTCTAGTATCTTCTATGCTTTTTTCAAGCCCAGTTATCATCTTTCTGAACTCTAATTCTGACATCTTACTAATATCTGTATTGATTAGGTCCTCAGCAGTTGGTATTGCCTCTTCTTCTTCTTTTTTTTTTTAGGTGAGTTTTTCTGCCTTGTCACTTTGTCCAGAGAAGAATAGATGAATGAGAGAACAAAATGCTAAAAGGATGACAATGATCCCAGGAAGATATACACTAACCAAATCAGAAGAGACCCAAAAACTGGGGGGGGGAAAGAAAGGGAAAAAAAAAAAAAAATATATATATATATATATATATATATATATGATTAGGCTGGTGAATAGAACAGAGCGACATACTTGATTTTGGGTGTCTTTTGGTCTGTTAGAAGAAACTGACTCCCAAAATTTTAAAGAAGGAAAAACTTATACATATATAAAAAATAAGGGTAAACATGATGAAGGGATGGAATATGACTGTAAACATGAAAATTAGAAAAGATTTTAAAAAAGGAATTGATAAGAAGCTGATTGAAAAAAGAAAAAGAGAATGTGATCAAGCTGGAGACTAAAACAAAGCCATACATTTGTTTTAGGGTATATTTTTGTCTGTTAGAAGAAATTTTATCTCAAAATTTTAGAGAAACAAAAACTTATATGCATACAAAAATTAGGTTAAATACAATAAAGGGATAGACAATGACTATAAAAGTATAAATTGAAAAAGATTTTTCAAAAGGTATTGATAAGATAAAATAGGTTAAAATAGGAAAGAGAAAACATTGAAAGAAAATAGAAAAAGAAAAAAATAGCAAAATTTAAAAAAAACTTAACTTTGAAAGACTAAAGAATCATGGGGAAAAAGCCATAAATTCTATGTGCTGTATTCCACTAACTCTGAAATTCCACAGTTCTCATTGATCGGTGACCTTGGTCTTGGCTGGATGTTCTCACTGATCTTCTGGAGGAGGGGCCTGTTGCAGTAATTGTCAAATGTCTTTGCCCGAGGCAGAACTGCCCCACCCTTGCCAGGGACAAGGCTAAGCAATCTGCTCAGGTTTGCTCTTGGAGCTTTTGTTCCCTGAATGCTTTCCGTAGAGCTTTGGAGGACAGGAATGAATATGGCAGCCTCCTAGTCTCCAGCCCAGAGGAGCTGAGAGCTCGGCCCCCGCTCCTCAGTGCACCCTCAAAGCAGTCAGTCACTCCCGTCCCCCTGGTCTCCGGCTGCACTCTGTGCTCACCTGTCCTGTGACTGAGTGTTTCTATCTCTGGCACTTGGCTCCTTTTGGAGTCTCCACACCCAGCAGATTCCTGCAGCATGCTGTCGTGCTGCTCCTCTCAGTGGAGGAAGGAGGGGTCTCCTTGGATCTGCCACTTGTGGGGTCCCTGCTTGAACATCAGTGGCCCAACTGCACTTCTGATCACAGTTTAAGGTAAGCCAGAGCTGAGAGCCTACTCCTTGGCTCCATCTCTGCAGCCAGCGTCCCTGCTCCGATACTGGGAGTTCTGCCACACTCAGGTACCCCAGGTCCTTCTGTGACCCCATGAGTCCTGAGACCACACTGTCCTAGTGAGAGTTCCACCCCCTGCTTAGCCTCTGGGGTGACGTTCCTCAGTGGAGCAGACTTCTAAAAGTTCCGATTTTGTGCTCCACTCCTATACTGCTGGCTGGAACCCGGCCCCTCCCCCCACAGCCTGTCTTCCCAAATGTCCCTTCCAATTCACTTCTTCACATGTCCTACCTTCCAGAAAGTGGTCACTTTTGTGTTCCTAGAATTGCTGCTTCTCTCTTCAATCTCCTGTTGAGTCTGTAGGTGTTCCGACTGGTTTGATAACCAACCAGCTGAACCCCTGGGACCTGATGATATCTAGATCTCCTACTTCTCTGCCATATTGCTCCTCCACTATCACTGAGGAGATATCTGAGACCAGAATGATCTTTTATTTCTAAGTGACCTGTGCATTGGTTTCCAGAAATTATCTTATACGGATGTTAGAAGGACAGAATTTGGAGTAAGATTCCTGTGTTCAAATCCAGGATTTGAAGTTGTGTAACTTTTGTGCTACTGATTTCTTATCTGCAAAGTGGGGATAATGACTGTTGTCTTTAATGGGTTAGATGCATGCATGCACACATGGGTTGGTGTGTTGCACGCATGCGTTTGTGTGTGCACATGTATAAACATGTGCTTATGCACAAGCATGTGTTTCTACATAGTCACATGTGCTGATGCAATGAACTTGAATCCATGTCTGTGTACTTCCAACATATCAGATGCATGTGTGCATGCACTTATGTGTGATATGTTATTTGCCCAAACATTACTCACCATGGGCCAGGAGGCCACAGAAGGCTTTTCAGAGACAGCCCTAAGGAGATCAATTTTAGGATGCTGAAGTCTGATTGGGGCTATTTAGCTGGTGCCTCCCCGCAACCTTATTCCTCTCTTTAGTAGTTTTATTTTGGTTGCTTATCTTTCTTTTAGTAATTTAAAGGAAAGTTATCACCTCCATCCCTACTATCACTTCCTTCTTCACCTCTTGCCTCTTATCTCAGTGAATGCAGAGGGTTATTACTTGTCTCCCCTCCTCCATGTGTGATCTCCTCCAACCCTCTGCAGTGTCAAGGGTGATTTTTTTTTTAAAGTGCACAGCTCTCTGCAGACCATGCTGAGTGCGAACTGCCCAGCGACTTCTTTTCACCTACACATAGTCTTCCTACTCTTCCTTTCTACCCACCTGTTCACCCTTCCCTACCTCTCAGATTCTCTTGCTACCCAACCACATTTCATGGACACTATCTTGCTTCTCTCCCACATTCTGGTTCATTTTTAAAAGCTAAGTCTGACATTGCTCTTTCAGGGAGCCTCTTCGACCCTCCCACATGATGAATGAGGTAGTCACCTTCTCTATATGTTTACTGAACACCACCCTCATCTCCCATGCACTGTTGTCCGAGAGTGTACATGATTGTCTAAGTTCCACAGAAATAATAAGTGACAGAAGGAAGCTTGAATGCTGACATTTAACCTAGTGTTCCGTGGTGGCTAATTGAAGTGTGATGCTGCCCTTGAGCAGGTTGCAATGTTGAAAGCTGGGTATTGAGGTCCTGGTTCTCAGGTGTCCAGTGCACCAGCTGCTGCCCTGCTCCCCACCTTGTTCACTGAATGCTCTGCCGGCTTCAGCAGGAGAGGGAGACTTGTGCACACTCATGCGAGGAGGTGGGTGGAAGTGATGGGGGTCTATGCCCGTAATGAGCAGTGGACTGGGTGGAACACCGGGGAGGGTTAAAGGTGATGTCCCAGGCGGTTCCACTGAAAATTCCAATTCGCCCACTTAATTCAGGTAGCTCACCAGCCCGAGTCAGACTGGAGCAATTACAGCCCCTGGCGTCCCTCAGGAGAGCGCTAACAATGCAACTCAGCAAAGATTACTGCGGTAACTCTTTATTAGGCCACCTCCAAGCCTTGGGGAGGGACGGTCTTTGTGTCCTGTGCTCAGGAAATAGTTTGCTCTCTCTGTCTCTGAGCCAGAAATAGGTTTTGGCTCTGGTTTAATAATAACAATGATGGTAATCGTCATCATAATGAATTAAAACAGATTAACTTTATCAGAAACCATAATTGGCTTCAATCCTGTGTTGAATTCAGCTTCTATTTAACAGCTACTTTTAAGCTACTGAAGTTGTTGAGATTATCAGCTTTTGGGGGTGGGAGAGAGGGCTGGCAAATGAATGACATAATATATAAAGAGGACTGGTTATTTGTGATGCATTTCTCTGTGACGTATGTTCACTTGTTTCCATCCTCACTGTAGCCCCGTGGTGCCCGGCTGGCAGGGATTGCTGGGGTGAGGACACAGGGGCATTCCTGGGTGAGGACACAAGGCCTCAGGGTAGAGCAGTAGCACCAGGAGTTTCTGGGCATTAGCTCATGTTTGAGTCTTAGCTCTGCTGCTTTGTAGCTGTGATTTTGTGCAAGTTACTTACCTAGAGAGGGCCACTATCTCCTCCTCTTTAATGGGGATGACAATGATTTATGATCAGGCTTGCATGAGACAGTGCCCAACATGGGACCATGCACACAGTGAATGGGGTTGTTATTACTAGTGGCTTGTCCCAGGTCATATAATAGTAAGGACTGGGATTTGAATCTGAGTCTTTGGATTCCAAATTTGTTACTTAGTTAACATACCTAATCAGAATTCTTTAACCTCAGTTTTTTTCCCCTCACCTCTTTTCTAAATCTTCATTTGGTTATCAAACATTTATTGCCTGCGGCTACACTGGCCAGGTTCTGTGGGATAAAGGAACAAAGTAAACACAAGCCTATTCTTAGGAAGGTTGGTGTCTAGGGAGAGACAGGGAAATAAACACCCCAGTGCATGGGAATCTCACAGGATCTGTGATCAAGGCCTCTGGGGTAGAGTGGATATAGGGGGGGTGAATGGAAACTGAGTCCATGAATTATAGCTCTTGATGCAGGCACAGAGAGGGGTGAAGCTGGAGCTGGGTTTTGAGGGCTGGGTTGGAAGGAACATGTAGTCATGCTGGTAGATTGGGTGGGGGTGCCTTCCTGGCAACAGTGGCAGTGTGGTGAAGGTGTGTGCCTGCTGTGTAGGAAGGGGCATTGGGGGCAAGCAGGGAGCAAGGAGCATGGAAGGTGTGAGGGGTGGGGGATACCTGTCATGGACTGGTAGGTCCTTCTGGAAGGTCTTGTCCTGCTGCACTTGTGTTTGGCTCCATAAGGAATAGGGAACCATTGAGTGGATTTTAATAGGGCAGGGCCAGGGCCAGATGAAAGTTTTAGTATTTATTTATTATAGATTTAATTTGTTTATGTGAGAGAGAGAAAGAGAGAGAGAGAGAGAATGAGTCTGAAGGAGGGGCAAAGAGAGAGGGAGAAGCAGACTCCCTGCTGAGTGGGGAGCCCAATGTAGGGTTTGATCCCATGACCCCGGGATAATGACTTGAGCTGAAGGTGGAGGCTTAACCGACTGAGCCACCCAGGCACCCAGAAAGTTTTAGATTTTAAAAGAGAGTAAGGTGGAAGATGAATCAGGGTGGGGAGACAAGGCCAGGGAAATGAGCAGGGGGCCAGATTCCAAGGGGCCAGTATATGCTGGACCCCACAGCTGGGGTTCTCAACCTCTGCTCTAGGGACCTTCCTAAGGGGAGTCAAGGCAATGTGGGAGAAGGGGACTATGAATCCAGGGCTGGAAGTGAAGGAGGTCATAAATGGGAGAGTTCTCAGGAATTGTAAAATCTAGGATGGGGCCCCAAAATAGGCGGCAGGACTGGAGCATGAAAGATGTTATAATGGAGTAGAAGAAAGAACTTAGAGGCTGCTGTTAGATGGCTCATTAAGAGAGACTGAAATCACCAGGAAAATGGCGGGCCTGACACAGAAGTTCAAGACAGAAGTCAGGTGTCTGTATTCTAATGAACTCACCGTCAGTAGGCAGCGATGACAGGAGTGGGGAGCAGGAGTTTTGCAAGATGGAAAAGACGAATGGTGGCAGAGGTGTCCGCTGCCCGCCACCTTCCATGGCAACGAGTTGTTGTCAGAAGAGGAAAAAAATCCCCAAGCCTGGCTCTGGACCCTAAGAGAGTCAGTTAGGATGTGGGAGAATGAGCTGCCTCCCCTTGAGAAACTTCCCGGCAGCTCTATTTGTGTACGAAGCTGGAGGTGAAGGCACACGCCCAGAGATAGTTGTGGCAGGAAATGGATGGTGGGATGGGGAAGAGGTTGAGGCCATGCGGAAGTCTGGCGATTCCCCAGGACCTCCCCAGGAAAAGCTGACGGGAAGCCAGTAGATAGAGCAGGAATTAAAAGGTGTGCCCCTGTTTTCTCCCACCAAGGCTCTTGGCATACTTGATGGGCATCACCTTCCTTTCTGAAACCTTCCTTTCGTTGTCTTCCTAGTGCTCCTCTCTCCTGGCTTATGTCCATCTCTCGGGCCAAGTCTCATTTATTTATATTCATTAAACATTTATTGGAAAATTCCGTTGTACTTGCTGATCCCTTCTCTACTCCTCTCATGAGAAACAAGGAGCCTGCAACTCTTTTCCACTTCTCACCCCACTATCTTGTGGGCACTGCACATGTTCTCACAGCTTCAATTCCCACCTGTACATGTGAATTCTACATCCTGCCCACATCTCCGAGCTCCAGATTGCATTTCACGCTTCCTCATGAGCCTCTCTACCTGAACATCAGGTGTCCCAGCACTCTCCAAGATGGGGGGCTCCTGCCCTGCACATGGAGACTGTTTCTCCTCAGGTGCCCCCTTTTTTCGTGTACACATGCACCCCACTCGTCACCCTAAAGCATGGGAAAGATACGAATTCTAAGAGGCCAGGAATTTTATCTCTTGTTCGCTGCTACCTTCACAGTACCTAGAACAACAGGGCTTGGCCTGTGATGTGCTCAATAAATACTTGTTGAATGAATAAGTGATCAGATTCTTGGTGTCCCTCCCCATCACTGCTCACATCCCAAGAGACGCAAGTTTTGCCCTGAACCCACACACCCTTCTCTAAAAGACTGCAGACCATGTGGTCTTCCTACTGCAGTGTCCGCCCTCGTGGACCCCCTGCCAGGCAGTTCTGCTGCAGCCTACACTCTGCCAGGCAGAGTTGTAAAAATAACGGTTGGTTTTCAAAGTTGCAAAGCACTTGGAATACTGTGCAGTGTCGTTCTTTATAACATCAGGTAACATTGGATCACTTTTTTTTTTATTAAGATTTTATTTATTTATCTGAGTGAGAGAATGAAAGAGAGAGAGAGCATGAGCAGGGGAGAGGGCAGAGGCAGAGAGAATCAGACTCCCTGCCGAGCAGGGAGACCAATGCAGGACTCGATCTCAAAACTCTGGGATCATGACCGGAGCCAAAGGCAGATGCGTAACCAACTGAGCCACCCAGGGGCCCAAGATCCCTCTTGTTAGACTTTATTGGTATTTCCCACAGAGGGCTCTGCAGAACGGAAGCTCCTGAAGGTGCTCTGGAAGAGACGTTTCCTTGACCCGATGTGTCTAGAAAAAAGAAATACCTGATTCTTGTCTTAAGGAATCACACTGCACATGACAATATTAAAGGATTTAATAATTCCTCAAGGAAAATGTGGAATAAAAAAAAAATTTAATTCAGTATTTCCCCCTCCAGAATTTTTAAAAAGCAAAAACTCTTTTTTTTCTAGGTAATTCCAATGAACACTCAATGGAATTAACCTTCTATGAAAAATTATTTAGAAAATGAGGAACTGCACTACTATATATTAAAGCAGCCCTGCCTTTACCAAAAATACATGAGACCTTTTTAGACATCACATTGGGATAGAATAACAGTAACAGATATAAGTCCAATTATCAAGTTTAATGTGGAGCCGAGGCTGGCAGGATACATAATGTTACTGACTTTGGGTGACAACTGGCTACATTAGCTTCCACTAGGGGCCGGGGGGCTGAGAGGGACACAGTGCCCAAAGTTTAAGGAAATGCTCTGGGAGAAGAATTCAAACTTTTAAAAAAAATTGGAACCCATTAACTTAATCTTTTGGAAAGTGAAAATACGACACCATTATTTGATGTGATGAACTTCTTAATTTGACTGATAAATAAGTCACTGGGTGCACAGTGAGCATGTAAGTGCCCTGAATTACAGAATGACCGGAAACACACACCGTGACCCTGACCTTTGCTTGCTCGTCGGTTCTGGAGGACTGAGACGGGCTCTAGTCTGTCACGGCCAATGTCTGTGACCAGACCTTGGTGGATGCTGTTCCCTCCTGTCCCCACATTTCTGGTTGGGCCGTCTTGTCCTTTTCCCTGAGACACTGCTCCTAGCCCCGTGCTGGCAGTGTGGCAAATGGAATTCTCCCATTGTCTAACACTAATGGGTTAACAGTTTCAGGGTCTGAAATGAGACCTTTTCATGCTACATTCCACGGGTCAGCAGTTAAACTGTATGCTCGATTTACACTAAAATTGGTGTCTTTTTGCCGGACTGTGGTGAAGATATTTTGGAAGGGCCATTCTAAACTTCTCAAATTGGGTAACTTATGCCAGTGATTCTAAACCTGGTGGCTCAAAATCCTTGGGCCCACAGGATGAAAGGTTGAGGGTTTAAGAATTACTCTAGGGGCGCCTGGGTGGCTCAGCTGGTTAAGCAACTGTCTTCGGCTCAGGTCATGATCCTGGAGATCCGGGATCGAGCCCCACCTCGGGCTCCCTGCTCGGCGGGAGGCCTGCTTCTCCCTCTCTCGCTCCCCCTGCTTGTGTTCCTTCTCTGGCTGTGTTTCTCTCTGCCAAATAAATAAAATCTTTAAAGAAAAAAAAAAAGAATTACTCTAAATTTCAGATGCTAAGTCATATATTTGTAGATTAAGAAGCCACAGCTGGGTCTTCCTTGGAGACCAGCACTCAGTTCACGCTGGTGATGTCCTCAACGCTATAAATGAAGAGCAGCAATAGATAAGCTATTAAAAGAAACACAGAATGCCAATAGGCTCAAACACTAGATAGGCATCTCCATGGGCCTCCGGGAACAGAAAGGCAGTGAAGTGAGCAAAAGCCCAAGGCACATGCCTGCTCATCCCTGAGTCTGTCAGAAAGCACACAGATCATCAGTTGTAGCTTGGAGTAAGTTCATTAATTGGATAGTAGAATTTAGGGGCCCCATGTAACGTGAGAGGCCAATAATAGCCTACTGCCAGAGACCAGGCCCTGGGGGAAGGACATTTAGATCAAGAAAAATCTCAAAGAAAAAAGGAGGTCTGGAGTGGGGGCCCCAGCACCCTTGAGCCTGAGGAGGTTCAAACTCGAACTCTGCCTTGCGGCCAGAAATGGACAGAGCCACCCATCATCCTTGTGACTGGTCACATCCTGGTGACCTCTACCCCCAACCTCCTTCTGGAGCAGGGACTCTGTCCAGCAGTGTTAGACCAGGACTTGTGTATTGAGGTTGGGCCAGTGGGAGCACTGAAGAGGAGCAGCCATAAAACACCACCGGGTAGTGTGAGCTCACAGAGGAAAGGGAGAAAGAGGAAAAAATATGCATATCATTCCAAGGCTGCCCTCCAAAAGTGAACCTAGAAATCTAAAATTCCAGCCATTTGAAGAAAACTCAAGCCCGTAATATTGCTAATCATATCTGTCAGAACAGAAAATTTATTCCTGGTGAAATACCTTTAAAAATCTGAAAAAAATGGGCGCCTGGGTGGCTCAGTGGGTTAAAGCCTCTGCCTTCAGCTCAGGTCATGATCTCAGGGTCCTGGGATAGAGGCCGGCATCGGGCTCTCTGCTCAGCGGGGAGCCTGCTTCCTCCTCTCTCTCTGCCTGCCTCTCTGCCTACTTGTGCTCGGTCTGTGTCAAATGAATAAAATGTTTAAAAAAAAAAAAAGAATCTGAAAAAAATTACTTGAAAAATAGGTTTAAAAATCTGAATAATGAAAGAGATACTGTTCATTAACATAGAAAAAATTGAAACAAAGCCAGTAAAATGAAACAAGAATAGATGCTCACAATAAAAATTAAGCAAAAATATTAGAAATAAAAAGTATACTTGCTGACATAAAAACTCAATGAGTACAATAAATTCTAACCTGGATATATCTGAAGAGAAATGGGATGAATCAGAAATGACACTGAGGAACATACTCAGATCCAGAACAGAGGGGAGAAAAGATATAAAAATTTTTTTAAAAACGGGTAATTAAAAGACACGGAGGGTAGTTTACGACTCTTCCACAAACATTTCCTAGGGATTTTAAGAGAAAATAAATATTACAGTAGAGAAACAATCGCCAAACAGAAAATAGCTAAGACTTGCTCAGCGTCGAAGAAAGACAGCAGCCTCAGGAGCTAACTTAGCTTTGGAGTACTTAAGAATAATTCCATGTGCGTCCACACCGAGACCCATCCCACGAGACTGTAAAACATAAAGGGTAGGAATACATCTTAGAAGTTACTAGAGAGAAAATATAGAGTGCGAGGGAAACAACAGTCGATTGACAGCAGATTCCTTCTCAGAGACAAATAGAATAGAGAAGACGGTAATGTATTTAAAGTCCTGAAATGCCAAATTTTTATTGTACACCTAGGCAAATGTTCACTGAAGAGAAAAGGCAAAATGAAGGCATTTTGAGATATCAAAAACTGAAGACAGTTTGCCAAGCACATATCTCTACTAGCACAAAGTAGATGAACAAACAAACAAAAATCTTAAGAGGGATTCCTTGAATAAAGTAGAAGAAGCCAAGAGGGAAGGCATGCAATGGGAGAGACAATGGGGAACATAAAAACTAATGAGCCGCGTAGGGAAACATAATGAACTAATCACCATAGACAACAATGTGGCAGACGTAAACAAAGACTCAAAAAAAGATTTTTTTAAGAAGTGAGCAATATTGAATAATTTTATATTTTATTATAATACTTATAAATTATGGATGTTAAATAGTTTGTTGGTTCTATTTCATTTCTGTTGGCTTCATAGTTTTCTTCCTTTCTGTTTTTTTTTTTTTCAAGTGGCTGCTCTAAGGTGTATAGTAGAGTAACGTTAAAGGTTAAAAACATATCAAAGTCTGTCTTTAAATAATATTGTACCACCCAGGTATAGGATAAAAATAACCTCTCCAAGAGCAGTTCCCCACTCCCCCTCTCCTGTTCTTTGCGCTATTGTTACTTCAGCACATGTTATAAACCCTCTAGTTCATTGTTAACACTTTGGCTTTAAACAGTCAATTATCTGTTAAAGAGAATTTTTAAAAGTAAGAAAAAAAGGATCTCTTGTTTCACCCACTGTATTAGTTTCCTGTGGCAGCCGTAACAAATTCTCACCAACTTGGTGACTTAAAAGAAAAGAAATGTATTCTTTCATGGTTCTGAAGGTCGGGAGCCTGAAATCTAGGTTTTGGCAGGGCCAGGCTCCCTCTGGGATTCGGGGGGAGAATGCACTGCATGGGTTCACAGACTGGCTCTCTCTAGCTTCTGGAGGCTTCTAGCAATCCTTGACAGTCCTTGGCTTGTGGCCACATTTCTTCAATGTCTGCTTTCCTTCACATCACTTTCTTTGTATGTGTCTTCTCATTTCCCTCTGCCTGGGCTCTACAGGGGACTTACGGCTCACCCAGATTATTTAAGATGCTCTCATCTTGAAATCCTTGACCTAATTCTACCTTTTTCCAAATAAGGAAGCATTCACAGATTCCAGGAACAAGGGTGGGGATATATTTTTCTGGAGGCCACCATTCAGTCCACCAATGTTAGGACTATGTGAAGAAATGGGAATTATCACAAGTTGCTGGTGAGAACAATTTGACAATCTATCATCTATCTATCTATCTATCTGTCTGTCTGTCTGTCTGTCTGTCTGTCTGTCTATCCATCCATCCATCCATCCATCCATCCATCCATCCATCCATCCATCTCTCTATCTACCTAGTGATTCCTTTCTTGAACCAGAAAGCAAATACATAGAAAATAGGCATGCGGGGCACCTGGGTGGCTCAGTTGGTTGAGCGACTGCCTTCGGCTCAGGTCATGATCCCGGAGACCCGGGATCGAGCCCCACATGGGGCTGCCTGCTCAGCGGGAAGCCTGCTTCTCCCTCTCTCACTCTCCTTGCTTGTGTTCCCTCTCTGGCTGTGTTTCTCTCTGTCAAATAAATAAATAAAATATTAAAAAAAAAAAAGAAAAAGAAAATAGACATGCTTTTCAAAGCTAGGAGACTCCATTCAACTAATAGGCCAGATGCTTTTTCCAGGCCTTTTCCTGCTGACCAGGGATCCCTGGACAGTTTTGCCCTGATGCTGACGTCTCTCTCCACTCTTCTGTCCAGGGTCGGCCATGCCTCCATTTCTACTGGTTTTGAAAGGCAGTGAGCTTTAATAATTTGGTGTTTGCTCCTTCCACCCATGTTAAAGTGCTCTCCAAATGGATTCCCTGGTGGTGACGTGTGGCTTATGGGGTTTATAGAGATCCCCTGGGCAGGGACTGCTGAGACAGTCCTGCCTTCCTTTAGCTAATTTGTTCAAGGGGATTTCTGTAAATGGAGTTTCCTTAAAGCAAGGTCCACCCCGCCATTATTACCCAGAGCAAAACTGTCAGAGGCATCAATGTTTAGGAAGAACACTGAACTGGATGACTGAGGCTGTGTAATTGGGCACTGATCCAGCCTTGAATCCCACAGCAGGAAAGGGGGGCCTTTCATCCTCCTAGAGCCCTGACTTCCCCCTCTCGCTTGCTGGGAGATACCAGAGTGCTGTCAAGGGAGCCCAGCCCAGAGATGAGAGCTCACAAATGAGATCTGAGGCCCTTTAAAGATCTTGCATCTAAAAGAGGAGGATTTCCTCTAACAGGCAGGAGATAGATGCATGGCAGGCCTGGAGAGAGACATCAGAGAAGGGGGCTCTTCCCTGTGAAGAGGGCATTCAGGGATGAAGCAAGCGGGGAGCAGGGCCGGAAGCACCACTGCTTACTGTGTGTCACTCAGGCCAGGCGGACAGCCCGGTCCTAGAATTTCAGGGTCCCAGAAGGCTGAGCCAGCTGTGGCCCTCACTCCGCACTTGGCTCCAGAGGGAAAGGTGTTGGCATGGCTCACATGGTAGGTTAGGAGTCAAGCTGGGCAGGGACTTCTGAATGAGGAAGACACAGTCCAGGTTTCTCTGTAGTACACTTCTTTCTGTTCCTCTCTTAGATCTTCGTCTCCAGCTGCACAGGGCTGAGGAGTGTGTCCCACTTTGTGCCGCTGCTAAGCCAGCGACAGCCATCCTCTGGCCCACTATGAGATCCCCTGCTCCTCTCACCTCTCTCCCTCTTGCAAACAGCCTCACTCCAGGCTTTTTGTGAGGCATGCTCTGATCCCAGGATCCTGTTGCTCACTCTGCTTGGTGTCCCTGAGGCCTCGAAGTGGTGCAGCTGGCACCCTGGGTGGGCGGCGGCAGCGCCGGGGTTTGTCCCGGATGTTTTGGTAAATCGCCTCAATGAAGGCACTTCGGGGTCAGCTCTACGCCATGGGGTGCCCGTGCACAGGGCTCTAAAGCCCCCACCTTCTCTGACAGTGATCATTACTCACAGGCTCTGGACAAGCCTCTTGTCTTGCCCACAGCACTGTTACAGACCTCCTCCCACCATGACCTTGTCGCTGAGCTGGCACTGGCCCCTATACACACCCTCACAGCCTCCACACCTGCACCCACTTCCGTTTTCACTCAGAACAAAGCCCTGGCTCCTCAGCGAAGCTCATTAGGCTCTTGGGGCTACTCAGCTCTTTTGCTTTGGGCTGCACACAGTGTCCTCACTACTTGGATCCAGACAAACTCAACCCGGGGCCCAGGGTGCAGATCCATGACCCCACCCCACCCTGCTGCATCCATGCAGTCCCCTGCCAGGACTTCTCTTCCCGCATTGCCTTCTTCACCCGGCTCACAGCACCCCTGCCGGCCTCCTCACCCCGAGCACACTGGGTCAAAGGGCCCACTCTGAATGTAAATATCTGGGTGTGGAGGACTGTGCCGGGGCCCCAGACTCGAATCGCCTGCCTTGAAACCTAAGTGTCACCCTCGGTGCCAAGCCACTGCCTCCTGTCTGTGTGCAGGAAAACTGCTGTCCCTCACTCAGACGACTCTTCCAGACCGGGCACAGCCCCGCGAAGGGGCTTTCAAGGCTTCTGCCCTGGCTACTGCCCTCTCACTGCCCAGGGCACTCAGTGGGAAAGGATGTCCATGCACTTTGAGGTTTTTTACCTTTTTAAAAAACTTTTCTTTTATCAATATTTGATGAGGGTAATTTCAAAGACTTGTTTAGTATGATCTGCACATAAGGAGCCCTTCCGAGTATTTATCACGCTCAGGGTATAATTACATTCAAATCCTGAGACACTGTTGCTAGGTTACTGTTGCTGGAGGTTCCTCTGACTTCCAAGCTCGAGGTGCTCTGCCTCCCCCTGGTGATATTAAGGGCAGGGGACTGGCAGGGCAGGGCTTACCATTTCCCTAATGAAGGAAAGATTCTGGGGTCTCTCTCCTATGTACGTATGACAGAGAGAGAGAGCATGCGCGAGAGGACGTGCACGGGATGTGTGGTATACATGGGCACTTTGCATACCTCGCCAGGTGGGGCTGATATGCAGGTCACATGGTTTGTGCAAAGAGGCAGGGAGAGGATAAAGAGGGCAGTTGCTGCCTTGAGAGACTCCCCAGGAAGGAATCATCTCTGAGCCTTCCCTTCTGCCCTACCTTCTCCCTGAGAACCTTGCACACATCCTGCATCCTTCGAGGGCCCCAGGAGGAGTTCCGTTCTGACTGCAGGAGGCTGCCCTTATCCAAGGACACAGGCTGCTTCTGAGAGGAGAAGCACCTGCCTTCTAGGCTGAACAGCAATCCGAGGTGAAAAATCAGGATAAAGAGCCCAAGGCCAGCCCTCCTCCC
>PITA01028916.1:0-18629 GCA_004023965.1 Spilogale gracilis | reverse complement strand
GCCAAAATTAACAAGTCAGGAAACAACAAGTGTTGGAGAGGCTGCGGAGAAAGGGGAACCCTCTTACACTGTTGGTGGGAATGTAAGCTGGTGCAGCCGCTTTGGAAAACAGTGTGGAGATTCCTTAAAAAATTAAAAATAGAACTACCCTATGACCCTGCAATTGCACTACTGGGCATTTACCCCAAAGATACAGATGCAGTGAAAAGAAGGGCCATATGTACCCCAATGTTCATTGCAGCAATGGCCACAATCGCCAAACTGTGGAAAGAGCCAAGGTGCCCATCAACAGATGAATGGATAAAGAAGATGTGGTACACATATACAATGGAATACTATGCCTCCATCAGAAAGGATGAATATCCAACTTTTGTAGCAATATGGACTGGACTGGAAGAGATTATGCTGAGTGAAATAAGCCAAGTAAAGAAAGTCAAATATCACATGGTTTCACTTACTTGCAGTGCATAAGGGGTAACCTAGAGGACAGTAGGAGAAGGAAAGTAAATGGGAAGTAGGGTAATCCAGGGAGAGAAACGAAACAACAGAGACTTTGGACACAGAAACAAACTGAGGGAGGGAGGGGGATGGGGGGATGGGAGAGCCTGGTGGTGGGTACTGAGGGCACCTATTGCATGGAGCACTGGGTGTGGGGAATGGGGAATGAATCTGGGAACACTGGGAAAAAAATTTAAGTAACAATAAAAAAAACCTAATGAGATACTGTATGGTGACTAATGTAACATAATAAAAAATTATTTTAAAAAAGAGTAAGCAAAAACCAAGATAAATAGTGAATAGTAAAACAGACATAAAGGGAATCTAGATAATTTACCCATCAGAAAGATTCTAAAAAATATCTATTCTTCCTGTGTTAAAGGAGAAAAATGACAAGATTGAGAATCTCATCAGAAAGCTAGAAAATAATAAAATTGGCAAATAGAAATTCTAGAACTGAAATAATAACCAAAATTAACTCAGCTGGTGGCTTTAATAACATAAATGACACAGCTGCCCAGAGATTAAGTGAACTGGAAGACAGATCAAAAGAAAATATCCATAATGCACACCAGACCCACAAAACAATAGAGGAGGTCTATAGATTACAACGAAAAGAACTAATATAAATGTGATTGGAGAAAAAAAGAGTAACAAAATGCATGTCAATATCAGTATTTAAAGAGTACCTGAGTAAGAAGAGAAAGGGAGAAGACAAAGGGGACAGGACACACAAGGACAGAGGCAGAGATTTTAGTGAAGCTGCACAACCAAGAGGAATATCTGGAGCCACCAGAGGTAGAAAGGATTCTCCACTAAGGTCTTCAGAGGGAGCATGGCCCCAAAGATCCCCTTATGTTGGACTTAGCCTCCAGAACTATAAGGGAATAAATTCCTGTTGCTTGAAGTCAATAAGCTTGAGAAAATTTGTTATGGAGGTCCTAGAAAACTAATATGGGATAGTAAAGTCTGAAGAAAGCAATTAGGCTTTATATATATATTAACATATATACATTTTATATATATATATATATATATATATATATATTTATTTATTTATTTATTTTAGATTTCATTTATTTATCTGAGAGAGAAAGGGAGGGAGTACCCAAGCAAGGGGAGGGCAGAAGGAACAGCAGGCTCTCCGCTGAGCAGGGAGCCCGATGTGGGGCTCCATCCCATGATTCTGTGATCATGACCTAAGCCAAAGGAGGATGCTTAACCAACTGAGCCACCCAGGTGCCCTAGCAATTAGGCTTTAATTGAAAAGTGTGAACTTTGTTCTGGATGTGCTTGACAGTAGCCTTGTGGCCATGAACAAGTCACTTGGTTTCTTTGGGCTACTTTCCCGAGCAGCCCATGAGACGGTAGGCCAGAATGATTGATGAGGCCTCTGCCCACTCCAAGGTTCTGAGAGTTCCTTTCAAATTCTTTTCTGGCTAGCCTCAGACCCCTGGTCTTTCTGAGGCTCTCAGAAGCCTGGGCAATGGGCTGAGGCATGACCTCTCCGTATGACGTGACCACCAGGGCTAAGATGGCAGACATCTTCCCTTTAGAGACCAACATTGGGCCTAGAAATCAGTCTTATTCGATGGAACACCTAAAAACAGCCTAGCACTGTACACAGGGAGGATCCGTTGTCACAGTGTGGAAGCTGAAGCTTGAATCACCGTCTGCTTTCCTCTCTGGATTTATTGGCACTGGGGGGTGTCATTAGTCACTGTTGTGGGGAAAGGAATGAGGTGATGTCTGAGACTGCACAGACTATCTCTGTCTCCCATCATCAGAAACTGGATTTGCAAAGAAAGAGTTTTTAGCTCACACAGTGTTCCTTAGATTATGCTGAGTGAAATGAGCCAAGCAGAGAAAGTCAAGTATCATATGGCTTCACTTACTTGTGGAGCATAAGGAGTAATATAGAGGACAGTAGGAGAAGGAAAGGAAATGGGAAGTGGGGTAAATTGGGGAGGGAGGTGAGACATGAGAGACTTTGGACTCAGAAACAAACTGAGGGTCTTGGAAGGGAGGGGATCGGGGGATGTGAGAGGCTGGTGGTGGGTACTGAGGGCACGTATTGCATGGAGCACTGGGTGTGGGACATAAACAATGAATCTTGGAACACTGAAAAAATAAAATAATGTATTGGGGGAAAAAAAGAAGTGGTGGCCCTCTTTGCCCACCCCTCATCCCATAACTATCGTCTTCTAGACTGGCCCATGGCAGGCCTGTGCCAACAGCATGATCCTCCACTTGGGTGAAACCAGTTAACACTCACTGAGTGAAGAGGATGCTGGGGCTTGGTCTGGGTAGAAACAGCCATCCTTGGTCACTTACAAAGGTCCAGACTGTTTCTGCAGACTTGTGCTGGAGCACTGCCCACCACTGCTGTTCTCTGCTCACACTACTACAGAAGTGTGAGGCTGAGTCAACACGGCCTGTGCTCCTAGGCCCTGGGATGCACCAGGCAGCCCAAGGTGGCCCAAGACACCCTGTTTCCTGAGGAGTCTGGAATTGTTAACTTGGAGTTGTAACCTCAAGTCCCTGGTCAGTGAGATAGAAGCAGCTCTCATTAGGGCAAGTTGCTCTGGTAATATTTGCATCATGAAAATCATCTTTGAAGTGTCATTAGAGTCAATGCTTATGAGTACTCACGATGTATGACCATGCTAAGCCCTTCCCTAGATGGTCTCCTCTGTCATCACAAAATTTACATGAAGGCATTATTATTAACAACCCTATTTTACAATGGAGGAGAATGAGGCACAGGGATGGGAAGTGACTGGCCCACAGTCTCCCAGCTAAGAAGTAAAGAATCAGAACATGAAGCCAGCCAGTCTCTCCCTAGGCTGGGCTCTTGATCCTCAATAATAACAAGATATCTGGGGCATGCTAAAACAATACCAAATAGAGCACATTTAATCAATATGTGTATGTATGTGTATGTGTGTGTGTGTGTGTGTGTCCTATTATTTTAAAAATACATCTAATCCCTTCTGCAAGACTTCACAATAAGAAATGAAAATATTGTGTCCATGCTACTTTATTTTTTATACAACTGAATATTCTAGTCACTATAAAGCAAGAGAATTATCTTTTATCATTCCCAGAAAGTTGGCATGTGTTCAAAATAATTGCCCAATTTCTTTATCTGATTCGCTTTGCCATTGAATTCTGAAAAAGAAGAGAAAAATGCACTACTTGGATCAAATCATTATCAGAGTCAAGATGAGGACCGTGGACATGTTATTGTACAACATATTTTAAAATTGCGTCTCAGTCTGACAAGTCATAAATGCCTTAAATCGGTACTTACTTATTTGTGCAGTTTTCTAATTGGGTCATTCAGGCTGTGTGAGTGTGATGGCCTCAGAAAGCCTCTACCCCTGCTTTCAGCTGGGAGCGCTGTCACCCAGCATCCGGACAGCAGCTTTCTCAGATACCCTGGCCTGCCCAGGCCCTGGCTGGTTGGGATCAGGCTCCAGGAGGGAGGTGTCCTGTGACACCTCCACAGGACAGCCGCCTCATGTCCCTGGGACCATACCATCATGAGAGACAGAGGCAGCCCAGAGCTGCCCTCATACTTGGACTTCACCTCCATAGGCCTGAAGACCAAGAATCTCCTCAGATTTAAACTCTGGGTCTCAGAACACTGTTGAATGGAGGGGGTAGCCTTGTCTCAGAGATGTTCCCACTATAAGGCACTGTCCTTCCCCTGCCAAGCCTGCCAGGGTGGCTTTTCCCTCATCAGAAGGTCAGGTGAGATGTCCTGAGGATCAGCTGGGCCACGTGGGGCTCTCACTCCCTCACAGGTCCTGCTAGAGACCCCTGCGAAGAGCCAGCAGGCGGCAAAGGTTGTACCACGTGCTTGGGGCAGCTTCTGCCAGATTGCGGGGGGGTGGGGGTCTCTGTGGTGTGGAGAACAGGGAAGGGAGGGGATGGAAGGCCCTCCCACATTCCCCATGGCCCCCTTCCTTTTGAACTGCCACCCCTCTGGCTGCCTCTCACTCTCCCTCAGTCAGACACAGTGTAATGGCACTGACCTTGGACTGTCCTACCAGGTGTTATCTTCAGCGTTTCTTCCGTTCCTTGGCTGGGGAAGAAAAAAACACGAGCCGCTTACATATACTGAGATAGAACTGCCTGAAACCTGTTTCTGGGCTTCAGATCCTTCCTTAACTGGGCCCTAAGGCCTCATTCTCCTAGCTGGGGTGTCAGCAGCCTCCTTGGGAGTTCCAGGGCTAGTATGTAGGTCCCCTGTGGCAGAAACACCTTTATTTATGTGGCACTATGGTCTTCAAATCATTTATTACAGGAGTTCTCACTCTGAAGACATCACGGAGACCCACTGTTTCCCAAAGTACGTTCTACAGATGGAGGTGGAGGAACTTTCGTGATCAGACCTGGAGGGAACCATGTTTCTCACAGCTTTCCTATATAGTTCCTGCCACACATGCCAGTGTGTCCTGTGAATCTTCGAGTGTTGGGTGCCCTGTTTCCTGATCTTGTCTGATCTTTGCAGAGTAACCTCTTTGTACCAGTGACTCACAGAATACAGTTTGAGGAGCAGGAGTCTGTCTGATTCGTAGTCTGATTTTTTTGGATGCAAACCCTTGAGGATCTAGGGGATGAAGCATAGCTAGTGCGTGGCAGATCACAAACTAAGTTTCTGATTCTGTGACATTTGCAAGAGGCTCGGGGACCCCAGGAAAGGAGGCAAGGATGGCACCTGTAGTATTTGGGGGCACATATCTTGGACCTTGATGCTCAGGGGCACAGACACCAATTCTGATTGGCCCCCATGTCTGCCCATCAGCAGCATTCCTGCCTCCCATCCATGCTTAGAGCTCTGGTTCTCTCAGCTGACGGCCATCTGAACCCTTGCTTTTATAAACATCAGGTTTCTAGGAGACTTTGAAAGGATGAGAGAGTCCCCATAATCATTCACCAGCTTGCCATGGGGTGCTGGACTTTGCTCTTTCTGGAGGAATCCATGATTACCTGACAAAGGCAATTGGGGTTAAAAACAGAGAAAAAGAAATGCTATACCCTGAAAAGGAAAAATGGTCGTCCCCAGGTGGCAATGTGATCCTGCAACATAAAAACACAAACCATTATACAACTGCTTTGTGCTCAAGGTCTTCTGAAGACGTTATGACCACGGGTTTCAAACTGTGGTCCCCAGACCAAAAGCATCAATGACACCAGAGACTTGCTTACAAATGCAAACTCTCAGGTCCCTACCAACTACCCGGAGTTGGGGCCCACCCATCTGAAATTTAACAATGTCCCGAGGTATGGATGACTCAAGGTCAACTTGGAGACTTGCTGTATATGGGGCTTATGCACTTATAGTACCTCCCCCCAAGTTTGTACAACTCCCATATGGGCTCCTGAGTCACATAAAGCAAATCCTCAGGAACAGATGGGTTCAGGTGACTCATCTGCAAGGCTAGAGATGAAATACGAACAGCCAAAAGCATTGCCCAGTGAGTCCTCTCTGCCTCAGGACAAGCTCAGGAAAACCTGAAGTTAAACACTCAGCCTCAGAGATTTTCAGGGTCATACTGTGAGGCCAGTTCTTTCCAGAATGATCTAAAGGGGTGACAAAATTGCTCAGCTCCAAGCACTTCTCTTGCAGATCTGCGGGAGTTGAGTTCTCCGCAGGGCTTCCATACCTTCTTGGTGAAATCCACTGTGGCAGTCCCCAAATCCTGCAAGGGAATGAGGCACGGGTTAATGTAACAGGAGCTGCATCCTCCAGGCTTGCCGTCATTTGGCTGTGACCCTGTGCCTCCTGGTACCAGAAATCAGGTGCAAAAAAGCAGTTAGGAAGGGCTAACCATGTAGCCAATTATAATTGCCTGTTCTGGAAGACAGGCATGTTCTCTTGATTGAGGTACCATTTGTAGCCAGGACACTGGACACTTTGGTTTGCCCTTCCTAACGGCTTCAACTTGAGATTGACAACCCCCCCACACACCAGCACTCCGGTCCACGGGTATGCCCTGGCAGTTTCCTAATAACAGATCAGACCCAATCTGGAAGGCTGCAGGGAGCAGCTGGATCAGACAAGACACACTGCTGCTGGTTCTTAAGAAGACGAACCCATCTTCCAGGAACTAAGCAGCTTTCTGCGGTGTCTGGGGATTTTCAGATCTAAAACCAGGAATGTCCTGAGCAAACCGGGATGAGTTTCAACATTGGAAATAAATACTCTTCTCCCTCCCTCCCTCCTGTCCTTCCTTCCTCCCTTACTACCAGGTAATAAAACTCTGATTAGCATTTAAAACAACTATACCTATTACTGAAGCTGGTAATTTATAAACCCCCAAAAGAAGCAAACAAACAAAAGAACTATGTTAAAAGAAACAAAGTTCTGAGATAGGACAAAAGGGCAGGTGAAGGAACAGTGGGGAGCCCAGGGGATCAAATGTCCATGTCAAGAGGAAGAGGCAGGGTCATCGGGGAAAGTGAAAAAACAGCATGGAAACTAAAAGGAAATATATGGAAGATGAGAGCGGAAGAGAAGAGGACGTCTTTGTCCTAGGGGCCTTCCCGGGCCCTGCAACCACTCTGTGTGGTTCAAGGTAGGGCCAGCTCTCCTTTCCAAGATAGCATGCAAGTGAGGCCCCCACCCCAGCAAGGATGGAATACCCCATCCCTGTTCCCTCCCTTCCCCCCTCCCCACCACACGCGTTTATCTCCGTAAAGTGAACTTGGGGAGGCATAAAAAGATGGCCCAAGAGAAAAGCACCTACTTGCTGTTGCGGAAATCTTCTCACCCTCCGGTTGGCGAGCTGCGCAGCCATGCGCATTAATGGGTGCACAGGAGGAAACTGCAACAAAGGGGGCAGGGAGAAGGGGAGTCAGACACCCTTGGGGATGCAGCCCAGGCTATGTTCTCCTCTCTACGTCCTCCCTTAGATGGGTTTAACGTCCAGAATAAAATCCATGTCCTTGCCTAAAATCCATGTCCCTCCTAGTCCAGGGGAGGAGGTGGAAGGACAGCATCCGGAGTCCCCTTTCCCTAAACTGTTTGATGTTCCTGCACTTCTTGTTAGACATCATACGTGTGTCTTATATCTAGTTTATGTGAATCCTCCCTGAGTATTTTGGCTCAGAGTAAAGGTTCATTTGGGTCACAGAGTTTATCTTTCTCCTTCCGTTGTCTTCTCTCCCCTTGTAGTGCCCTTTGCCCTTTCTGATGCTATCCTCATCGTCACCTGATCCTCATTCCTAAACCTATACTACAGATGAGACTTTGCCTCTTAGGGAAAAACACCTCACAGTATTTCTTAAAGGATGTTCTTGAAGACTTGGAAAGCCTTGATTATGTAAATACATGACTTTCTAATGGTAGAATTTCAGTCACTGTAACAGAGCCCCTGAATTAAAAAATGTACTCTATGACCTTTCTGATATTCCTCAAATCATACCCTGCAGAAACTCACTTATACAACCGGCTTCTGAGGATAATTCAAGTTTCTAATAACAAAGAGGTGGTGCACATTATTCCCATAGCATATATACACACCGATGGCTATACAAGGTGCACCTGCTTGGATCACTATTGGGGATACGGTACTTTACATTTCACAAAGCACTTTTTAAAATAAAAATAAGGTAATATGATAAATGTAAATTGAGCTCAGTATTCATCAGGTCTTTTTCAAACATCTGTTAAAGTGCATAATAAAAAGTTACTTCTCATTTATTTTTCTTTTTCTGGAATATATTCTCTAACTTTTCAGATCAGTCAGCCTCCCACCACCCCCAGCCCAGACTGGAGAGAGAGAATCCCTGAAGCCCCAGGAAAGCTATTACACAGAGACTGTCTGCAAGCCCCCTGCTTTTCTACTTATATGTATATATTAATTAGGAGAGGATAAAAGATAAGCAGAGGAGAGTCACATTTATAGAAGGATGAGTATGGCAAATACTGACCCCATTTGTAACTGGATGTGCTGGCTTCTGAGTTCTGGAGTAGTGAAATAAAAACTGAAAAAAAAAAAAGTTGAGTGTAGCACAAGGGTCACTTGTTATCAATATGAAATTTGCATGCCTGCATTGCCCCAGGACTGGGTAGTACTCACCCTTTTGTATATGTCTTGATTATCCTAGAAAGAGAATTGTGAGGGTAAGTTATATGGAATTTTCCTGGGGCAGGCAATTGATGAGGTTTTCGGTATGTTACTCCAAGGACCTTACTGAATTTATCTGAATATTACTAAATAAATTGGCAGTCTAAAAAGAAATCCAAACTTATTAAGACAAGTTGATGCCGGGACTTACAAAAAGCAAGTTGCCAGCAAGACTGAATCTCATTTTCCCTTTCCAATCTTGGGGAGAAAAACATACTCTGTAGTGCATAGAAGCAACCCTCTAATCGATTCCCAGATAACCACCAAAGAGTTGGAATAAATTAATGATTGCAATTTTTAATTTTTTTTCCTGGGTGTACTCTAAGAATTCAGTTTTTTTAGGGTTGGTTCAAATAGACCAAACTCTCCTCCCACAAAAAAGATTTCTACATGAATCTCCAACTCTTCTTGCAGAAAGCCCAAATTTTCATTTCTAAATCGCTGTTAGAGCACCATCTCGCCTTCGTTTGCATGGATGACAGGTGGGGATGGTTTTATTTGCAGCACATTCGACTCCAGGATGCTATTGTGAAGAAGACGTCTTACAAAACAATAAATTAGGCTTCCTTGTCTACATTTTGTAAAATCACTTGAGATGATTACTGTGAATGATATTTTAAATATGCTAATCTGGCTAATATTGATCATTCACATCTCAATCACATTGAAACCTTTTTGAATCAGCTCACACTTCAATGAAGACAAATGAAAGTTGTTAATAAGACTTTTAGTTTGTAGCTTTTGACACAATTACATCTTCCTATGAACTGTCAAGTTTCTACATGGGAAGCAGCCTGTGCTTACGTATACTACGTGCTCACCCACGCATACACCTGCCCTGTCATGTGTGTATGAGTGTATGTGTGTTTTCTGGACATGTATTGGGCAAGCAATTGATTTTATGTATCATATTCATCAGCTTTATACTGTTACGTTTCAAAAATAACAAGGAAGATGAAGACGTTTTTCCAGGTGCTCAAACACCACTCTCCACATTTCACATGCACCTTCCTTGCTTCGGTTTTTTTTTAATAGAAAAAAATATATATTTCAAAATGTACTTACCTATCTATTTATTATTTTCTTCCCCAACTAGAACTTAAGTTTCACAAGAGCAGGTAGTTTTGTCTGCTTTGATCACTACTGAACTTTAGCATTTACCACATGGCATGCTCTCAATAAATACATGTTTTTTGAATGGATGAATAGTAGAACTCTGGATGAGAATCTATTATCCCTTTCCTATTTAAAGTTCTAATCTCTCCAGAAACACAAAACAGGAAGAATTTTTGCAGGTGCCATCATTTGTAGAATGTAACTCTGCTTTCTGAGTTGCTCAAAGACAAGAGTGCCCTCGAGACACAGACCTAGCTTCTCTGGAGACCAGAACGGGAAGTGGACCCGGAGCCCAGATGGCTCATCTGGACATGGGATAAGGGAACCAGAGCTCCAGGAGAGGAAGGGGCATGCCAAAGGACCTATTTTAATATACAGGCAAGACCAGGAGGAGCCACAGTGTCTCTGTTAACAGATTTAAAATATTAATAGTTTTGTTCACTGGACAACCCCTTGCTCTTCTATGACTGGAAATGATGAACAGGATCAGCTTTGGGAAAAGGGAGGAAGTGGACATGAATTCACTCCAGGTGGGCCCTTGCACGTGGGGAAACCCACACGTGACAACTACACTTCCACTTCTTCTGCTTTGCAGGGGACGCCCTTACAGACTTCATGTGGGGGACAGGGAAGCCCATCCTGTGTGAAGTGAAGAGGCAGTGGCAAGGAGATGGAAAACTTTGAATTTTTTGCCCTGAATTTTTGCTCTGGGTATCAAGGCTATAAAAGACTAGTTTTAGGGGCGCCTGGGTGGCTCAGTTGGTTAAGCGACTGTCTTCAGCTCAGGTCAGGATCCCAGAGACCTGGGATAGAGCCCCACATCAGGCTCCCTGCTCCGCGGGAAGCCTGCTTCTCCCTCTCTCACTCCCTGTGCTTGTGTTCCCTCTCTCACTCTGTTTCTCTCTGTCAAAAAAATAAATAAAATCTTAAAAAAAAAGATTAGTTTTAAAAATAAGAGATGACAATTATCTTCAGACATGTGCATAAGGATAAACTGAAAATAAGGAGAAATAGGCATGATATACTTAGGAAGTCAAAGAGAGAAAGTAGGGGCACCTGGGGTGCTCAGTCCATTAAGTTCAGCTCATGATCCCAGTCAGGGTCATGGGACAGAGCCCTGCATTGAGCTCCCTGCTCAGCGGGGAGCCTGCTTCTTCCTTTCCCTCTGCTGCTTCCCCTCTTCGTGCTCTCTCACTCTCTCTCATACAAATAAGTAAAACCTTAAAAAAATATTAAAAAAAAGAGAGAGAAAGTAATGTTTGAGTCTTAAGGAATAGCCATTAGTTACATCAGGGACAACAGTAACAGCTGGTACTTAAGTGCTCTCATTTACTGTGTTCTAGACACTGTTGAAAACACTCCACAGAGATTCAAGCATTCAGTCTCCACAATAACATTCTGAGGTTAGTATAACTATCATTCCCATATTACAGATGGGGAAATCAATACACAGAGAGATTAAGAAATTTGTTAAAGATAAGGAGATCGAGGTTTTGAACCCTACTTTGGTTTTAGAGTCTGAGCTGCTAACACAGCCTGCAAAGGCATTTTTGGCTAAGGAAAAACCTGTGCAAAGTTATAAGGGCCTTGTGCATTTGGGGAATAATGAGAAGTTCAATGTGGCCAGGACACAGCATACCGTGGCTTGGGAGAGGGGAAGGAGAAAGACAAGATATAGCTCAAGGTGAAAACATAAAAACATTCAGTTTATGTTTCAGAATCACGGACTCTACCCTAATACCACCCTCTCCCACTTTGGATTGAATCAACATTTACTTTGTATCCACGGAAACATTTCTGTTGTGGTTACTATCACTGTTAGGTCCTTTACATGAGATGCATTGTTTTTGAAGAATTATTATATTATAGTGTATCAATTTGTAATGTATGTCATGATATATAACATACATAATTAATATAATTATACATATATATAACGATGATAATTGTAAGAATATACACGAACTACCAATATTTTGTAGTATTTAGTGTTTGAGAGATTCACTCGTTAGTTCCTAAAACTGCATTCTTACTCACTTAGACACACACTCAGATTTCTCCTGTAAGCAGCCAAAAAGTATGCTTATTACAGATATCAAATATGGTATAAACATGCACTTATAACTAAAAGAATTACTGCATGGTGATACCTGTGTGGCTCAGTCAGTTAAGTGCCTGTGTCTTAATTTCAGCTCAGGTCATGAGCTCGGGATCCTGAGATCGAGCCTCGAGTCAGGCTCCATGCTCAGTGGGGAGTCTGCTTGAGAGTCTCTCCCTCTGTGCTTCCCCACTGCCCCACTCACAAGTGTGTTGACTCTCCCTCTCTCTCAAATAAATAAATAAATCTTAAAAAAGATAAAAATAGGGGCACCTGGGTGGCTCAGTTGGTTAAGCGACTGCCTTCAGCTCAGGTCATGATCCCGGAGACCCCAGATCGAGTCCCACATCAGGCTCCCTGCTCGGCGGGAAGCCTGCTTCTCCCTCTCTCACTCCCCCTGCTTGTGTTCCCTCTCTGGCTGTGTTTCTCGCTGTTAAATAAATTAAAAAAAAAAAAAGATAAAAATAAAAGAATTATTACATATATATAATTTTTTTTTACCTTAGGTTGCCTAGAAAGAGTTGCCCAATATGCCAGCCGCTAAAGAAAAATACAAAGAATGGATCAAACATCAGTATAATTCCTTAGCCAATAACAATATATTAAAATACATGTAAAATTCTAAAATTGTCCCATTCATGAACCTTGCATTATCTTCTCACACAGTGGCAGTGAATTTCGACACAACTCTGAGGATGCCTTAAATGAGGCCATGAAAATGGCAACATGAGTTCCTGCTGCAACCAAGAATCTGATCCTAAAATAGTTTCAAGTGAACATTATCTACATGATAGTCTTAAGGCCAAGACTAAATAAAAAAAATCTCACATTACTAAACAGCAGTGTACCTCAAGTTGCATGATATCCAAGCCATCTGGAGGATCAGCTAGAGGTCGAGGAAGTCCTTTTGTGAGAAATCATAAAAATATTAATTGGGGGGGGGGGAAGTCATAGCATTAACTTTTAAGTATTTATCATGAAAAACCTACAGAGACTCTAGAGATACAGTGTTTTTAAAAAGGATTTACAAAGAAAACACACTGTTACCTACCAACAATAAATTGAGATTTATATCAAAATTAATTAAAAATAGTGTTTTTTTTAATCTATCAGGAGTTAACAGTAAGAGATAACAACTCCAGAAAAAGGGAAAAGATACCTGGGAACAATTTAATTTGTATTTTGATGGAATTTATAAAAATAAACTATCAGGAAATTGTGTCAAGAAAGTAGGTGCATCAAAATCACTCTTAGAACTTTTAAGAAATACAGATATTCATTTCTTTGTCTCATCAGACTCTTCAGGGGTAGGTTCTGGGTAAGGTTGTTACCAGCACCCAGCAACACCCTATGCTAGTCAGTTTTTAGCTGGCCTAAATGAAGTCATCTCATTTGTGCATGATATAACACTTGGGGGAATAACTAATACAACAATTGAAGGAATCAGTTGGATAGATGAAATTAAGTGGGATCAATGTAAAACCCTGAATTTGAGTTTTTTAAATGTAGGACAAGGAAAATTTGGTTCAAGAATTTTATATATAAATATAATATATAATATATATTACTGATATTTTGCTTCCTGTAATGTCTCTATGAGCTGAGAAAAAGCTAAGGCAATCTTGATCTATATAGAAATATTAGTGTCTAAGCCTTTAAAGGTGATAACCCTCCTTGAAATGATAGAATATGCAGTTCAGTTAGAGATACTAAGAATAATTTTCTTTGGCAAAAAAATTAGGATGTGTAAGCTAACTGCCTTCAATTATTTTGAAAACTGTCATAAATAGGGGATATTTATCCTATTCTGTATTCCTAAAGGATAGAACTAAGGCTAACGGTTAGAGGTTACATGTGATCAGATTTCAGTTTAGTGTAAAGAAAATTTTGATGATTGGAGTCATTAAAAATGCAAAGTAATTTGAACCAATCTTATTAAAGATTTATTAAGAGGTTCTGTGTTAACAGTATAATGATAAAGACCATAGGGACCTACCCTCAGGAAACATAAAATCAAATAGGAAAAGGGGAGGTAAATATAAATGTATAGACAGATAAAAAGTAATAACAAATTCCCAAAAAGTGTAACATAAACAGATTCTATTGGAGTCTAGAAGAGGCAGCTACTGGCTCTCTTAGGCTGGTAGTGAGTTGGGTGTCACTGAAAATAATCAAATAGGGAAATCATATATCCTTGCTCTCCATGAAAGGTTAGATGACTTCCAAGGTTTCTGGAAATGTCTAGGTTTTGTGATACACTACAAGACCTAGCAAAACAAACATACTGTTTGAAATACATTTTCTGTTTGAATATATTTTCAAAGATTTTCTATACCCTTAGATCATATTTCTAATGGAAAAATCTGAAATTTTGAAATAGTCCCTGGTGCCAATTGGAGCTACCACCACATGCTTCCCTGCATCATTTGAAGAACCACCTTGAAATGGATAGCACATTCTGACTACTGACCCCACACCCTACTCCTGGTTCCCTGCAATCATACTGGTTCTCAGAGGTTAGTAGTGAGGTGACACCCTCATCCAGTCAGCACCTCGGACAGCGCCCGAGCCCAGGAACTAGTTGGACCTCCCAAGCTCTGTCTGGAATCCTGCCTCCTGGCAGTCCACAGAAAGGCTATTGAAAATATTCCTGTTCCTTCCCCATCCCTTTCCAACTGTCCTTCAGTCTTCAGTCTTGGGTATGTAAATTCAGTTTCACCATCTCTGTTCCCTTTTTTTCAGAATTCCTGGAGTGTAGATGGCTAAGACACTGGGGTCCCCAACTCATATCCCTCACAGTTTTGGTGGCACATCTTTGCAACAGCCCTGAGTCGGGAATTGTTTATACAGAGTTCCACAAGGGAAAGTCGCCTCCTTTGGTAAAAGGCTGCAGCATCTAATTCTGTCCACCCTCTCTTAAAGATTAGAGACAAATGGGAAGCCATTTCAAAAGGGTGGGAATGGAGGGTAGGAGAGGGGATTAAGTTTGACTTGCTCCAGAACTGCCCTGAAGGATTAAGGTCTGTCTCAGTCTTCCTGAGAGCTCAGGCTAGCTAGGGCTGTGATGAAGGGGTCTCCTTACCTGAAGAGGAAATCGGTAGCATGCAGAAGCAATAGATGGCCAACACAGAAGGGAATTGAGGAACAAGGTGTTTCATCTTCAAAGCCCAGTTTCTCTTTGCTGACCACAGATGTAGTCTGTTAGGACAGGAGTTGGAGCATTTCCTGAAGTTCCACAGGCAGAGGAGACACTCTGCCCTGCTTCTGATCAGGCCCAGTGGAGAAGGCACCTTTATTTGCAACGCCCTGGAGCCCGTTGGCTGAGCACCAATCAGTTTTGTGCAAAAGGACTCTGGCTTTCTCATAAATGTCATGCTGGGCCCTTATTTGTAGAATAATATCCTCCTGGTGTAGGCATTGTAGAGAGTCATCTTTTTCAATCCAGCAATAAAAGTAAGAAGCGGAGAGTCATAATTGTTATTCTGTAGTGGTTTGAGAAACATTTCTGACTCCAGAAAGGTTTTTTCTCTTTTTTTTAATCAAAGAACTGGGCATAAATCTATATACTCCTGCATGACGAAGTCTTATTTCCTAAGAAGCTTTTATTTTCCACTATTAACAAAGGATGTTTTATAGTCTTTGCTGTATCTGAGAACAAAATTTGGAGTCCTGGATATAATAGTACAAGAAACTCAAAAGTTCAAGTAGGTTTTTTAAAAATAATGATTGGAAATTAGACTCCTTAAGACAGACTCATTTCCATGAACAAGTTAAATATTTCAAATTAAACCAGTATGCCAGAAAATATAATAGTGTTGATTAATAATAATAACATGCCATCTACTGAGCTCCTATTTAGGATTTCACATAAGGTATTTCATGTACTTCTCACAGAAAATCCATAAAGAATGTATTATTATCCTAAATTTATGAATGGGAAAATTGAGGACGAGCTAGAAAAGGGAACTTGCCAAGGTCACCAAGGCATAAAGGATGCAGAGCAGGGATTTGGACTTAAGAGTATCTGAGCCCAGTCATGTCTATAAAAGTGTGGGATTTTAGTCAGTGTTCATTTTTTTATAATAAGACCCTCCTTGACAGGGAATTCATTCAATCTGTAGATTGCTTTACATGGTGTGGACATTTTAAGAATAAGCCATTATGCTAAGTGAAATAAGTCAGACATAGACAAAGACTATATAATTTCACTTATATGTGAAATCTATACAACAAAACAAACAACAACAACAAAACCAAGAAACAGATAGACTCATAAATACAGAGAACAAACTTGTGGTTGCCAGAAGGAAGGAGGGTGAAGCAATGGGAGAAACACGTAAAGGGAATTAAGCAGCACAAACTTCCAGTTACAAAATAAATAAATCATAGGATGAAAACTATAGCATGAGTAATATAGGGAATAATATTGTAATAATGTCATATAGTGACACATGGTACCATAGTGAATATTGTTTAAGGTATAAAGTTGTCAATTCACTATGTTGTACACCTGAAACTAACATAATATTGTGTGTCAACTCTACTTCAATAATAAAAAAATTTTAAAGAGTCTCCTTGAGATTGGATATGGAACAGAAAGGAGAAATTATGAAGTCTTCTGTCTTGCAAAAAGCATAACCTATATAAGGCATATATCAAATAAATAACCTTTTATCATCACTCATATTTTTAATTTTTGCTCTTCTAAGGATTGGGAGGTTAAAAAAAGGATTAGGAGGTAACTAACAATTGTTGAAACTTTACAATGTGCTTAAAACATGTCAATCCTCCATCGGCCACAGCAACTTCTTTCAAGACACATCTCAAAAGGCAAAGGAAACAAAAGTGAAAGTGAACTTTAGGGCCTTCATCAAAGTCAGAAGCTTCTGCACAGCAAAGGAAACAGTCAATAAAACAAAGAGGCAACCCACAGAATGGGAGAATATTTGCAAAGGACACTACAGACAAAGGGCTGGTATCCAAGATCTATAAAGAACTACTCAAACTCAACACCCCCAAAAAAGATGATCACATCAAAAAATTGTCAGGAGACATGAACAGATACTTCTTCATAGAAGACATACAAATAGCTTACAGACACATGAAAAAATGTTCATCATAATGAGCTATCAGGGAAATTCAAATCAAAACCACACTGAGATAACACCTTACACCAGTCAGAATGGCCAAAATAAACAGGACAGGAAACAAGCATTGGAGAGGCTGTGGAGAAAGGGGAACCCTCTTACACTGTTGGTGGGAATGCAAGTTGGTGCAGCCGCTTTGGAAAACAGTGTGGAAATTCCTTAAACTATTAAAAATAGAGCTACCCTATGACCCTGTGATTGCACTACTGAGTATTTACCCCAAGGATATAGATGTAGTGAAAAGAAGGGCCATATGTACCCAATGTTCATAGCAGTAATGGCCACAATTGCCAAACTGTGGAAAGAGCCAAGGTACCCTTCAACAGATGAATGGATAAAGAAGATGTGGTCCATATATACAATGGAATATTACACCTCCATCAGAAAGGATGAATACCCAACTTTTGTAGCAACATGGATGAGACTGAAGGAGATTATGCTGAGTGAAATAAGTCAAGCAGAGAAAGTGAAGATTCATATGGTTTCACTTACTTGTGGAGCATAAGGAGTAATATGGAGGACAGTAGGAGAAGGAACAGAAATGTGAATTGGGATAAATCAGAGAGGGAAATGAACTATGAGAGACTTTGGACTCAGAAACAAACTGAGGGTTTTGGAAAGGAGGGGGTGGGGGATAGGCAAGTCTGGTGGTCAGTATTGAGGGCGCTTATTGCATGGAGCACTGGGTGTGGGGCATAAACAATGAATCTTGGAACACTGGAAAAATGAAATAAATCATTATTTAAAAAATGTCAATACTTTACCTAAGTCATCTTATATCATTTTTTTCAATGAATGAAAGTTTTAAGAATAATTTTGGGTGGGAGTTGCTCAGAATAGACTGTTATATATGATGTAAAATGTGGTATTTTGCCAAAAAATTTCTTTTTTTTTTAAGATTTTATTTATTTGACAGAGATAAACACAGCCAGAGAGGGAACACAAGCAGGGGGAGTGATAGAGGGAGAAGCAGGCTTCCGGCAGAGCAGGGAGCCAGATGTGGGACTTGATCCCGGGTCTCCGGGATCATGACCAGAGCTGAAGGCAGTCGCTTAACCAACTGAGCCACCCAGGCACCCCTGCCAAAAAATTTCTAATTCATCAGGGAGTGGGAATTATAAACTACTGTATCACCATAGTATTTTGTCTACTTTTTTGAGATAGCAAGAAATAGGGATTTCTATTTATTACTGTATTTACCACTTTAGTTCAAGGAGAATAACTTAAGGTCTTCAAACACCAGGAAGAGATGATGTCTTTGTATTGAAATGCTCCCAGTGTCCAACTGCAAGTCTTTACTAAGTGAATAGGAAAAAAATGAATGATTGTATCTTGAACATAGACCACCTATTATATGGCATTAAACACAATTACTTATGGACATTTTAGATACAACACACACATAACAGCAAAGGTTTGTGGAAGTTCTACTGTCAAGAAGTATTTTTTAAACATTTAGTCTGTCTCTACCATGAACTAGGTGCTCTATGCACAAACGTACCTTTTTTCAAATAAACCTAAGTGATAACACTGATTTATATCAAATTGATTGTTTCTTTTGTACATTTTGCACACATTTCTCAGGTATCCAGAACAGAAAATAAAATATTATTCTTTGTAACATTTTTT
>PITA01028915.1:0-18632 GCA_004023965.1 Spilogale gracilis | reverse complement strand
TCTTTTTGGGTGTTGAGTTTGAGTAGTTCTTTATAGATCTTGGATACCAGCCCTTTGTCTGTAGTGTCATTTGCAAATATCTTCTCCCATTCTGTGGGTTGCCTCTTTGTTTTGTTGACTGTTTCCTTTGCTGTACAGAAGCTTTTTATTTTGATGAAGTCCCAGAAGTTCATTTTCGCTTTTGTCTCCTTTGCCTATGTACTGTACTACTGCCCCCCATCCAACAAGGAAGTCACTTAGGGTTTGAGACCATGTTTCATGACAAAAATGTGAAGCTGCTGCTCTACAAATACTTATTTTTGTTGTTGATATTCATGATGTAGAGTCAGATGCTTCCCGAGGGACTGAAAGGATTTGTGCAGCTTCTCAAATTTCTAGATTTAAATCCATGAAATAATTTGAATGAGAACAACTACCAAAGCTTTTTATTTATTTGTTCAACAAGATTTCTGAAGAAGTGTCTTCTTCTGGGGGTGCCCTGAGGGGCTCATTTGGTTAAGTATCCAGCTCTTGATTTCAGCTCAGGTCATGATCTCAGGGTCCTGAGACTGAGCCCCACTTTGGGCCCTGAGTCAGGCTCCGCATCAGCCAGGAGTCTGCTTGAGGATTCTCTCCCTCTGCCTTTCTCCCCTGCTCACGCATGTGCTCTCTCTTTCTCTCTCTTTCAACTAAATAACATCTTTTTTTAAAAAAAGTGTCTTCTTCCACAGAATTTTATTGACTTTTCTCTGTAATAATTTATTGGTATATGTTGTTATGTTTCATAAACACTTTGAAGACATTAAGCATTTTATTCACCTCAGTATATTTTCCCAACATTTGATACAGTCAGCTTCCCATAGATGACAAACAATATATTTGAATAAATTGATGAGTTTGTGTATATAACTATACTAACCTGTACTAGAACATGTAAAAACAAGACACATATTTGCCTCACATCAACATCTTTCAATCCTATGTGTTTTGTGAGAGAAACACAACAAAATAATAGAAGCAATAGTGACTTAGTAAACTTTGAATGCATAATTATTTAGACATCTGTGAGGCATTTGTAATGTATGTTAAATAAAATATGCAAAATTATAAAAATCAAATTTATTCACACTTAACAATAACTCATTTATGATTTTAGTAGAATCTTGCCTAGGGAGTAGAACTATAACAAACAAGTCTATAAATTCTTCCCAGCTGAAATGAAGAGTAAGACATTTTCTTATACTTAAGATATTCAAATAACAAATGAGAAAGGGGTTGGGTGTTTGGGTGGCTCAGTGGGTTAAGCATCCAACTCTTAATTCCAGTTCAGGTTATGATCTCAGGGTCATGATCTCAGACTCTTGAGTGGAGCCCCCACATCAGGCTCTGTGCTCAGTGCGGAGTCTGCTCCTCTCCTTTCCCTCTCCCCATCCCTCTGTTCACACTCTCCCTCTAAAATAATAAGTCTTTTATTATTTTTTTTGAGACTTTTAATTTATTTGACAGAGGGAAACACAGACAAAGAGGGAACACAAGCAGGGAGAGTGAGAGAGGGAGAAGCAGGCTTCCTGCCGGGCAGGGAGCCCGATGTGGGACTCGATCCCGGGTCTCCGGGATCATGACCTGAGCCGAAGGCAGTCGCCTAACCAACTGAGCCACCCAGGAGCCCCTAAAATAATAAGTCTTTTAAAAAATGACAAAATGTCTTTGTTATAGTGAAGGAAATCTGGAAGACCTAAGGGTAATATTTTTTTAAAAGCCATTTCAGCCTGTGAGACATCTTTAGGTAGAGAAAAGGTTTTATTATGTTACATAATAATTTGGTAGTAACTTAATCTTCACATAGCACACTATTTTCATTAAATAAATATAGTCCTTGCTGTATCTACCTAAAAGCAATTCAAGATGATTTATGTTATTAAACACAATATTCTTGTTATGGAGCACTCCTTAATCACTTCTCCCACGACAATGAAAACTGCTATCATCATCAATTTTCATTCATATTACCCTGATGTGAATAACTTTGAATAACATTTTGCTAAAAAATTTTCAATCGTGTCCCTGAACTACATTCACTTCATAGCCAATCTGTGCCAAAGGGTTATTGATAATGAATGTTAGAATGCTTTGCTGCTCTATTAACTTGAGTGACCTTCGCTGAGTTACTCAATTTTTGCATTTTAATATATCTATCTGTACGTAGAAATGACATATAGAAGAAACTTCATTGCTGGCTCTCAACCTTGAGAGTTCCCTGGGTGAAATTTGAAACTCACTGCTGTACTCAGAGGACACGGAGAAATGGAAGAAAGAAGCAGACCACTCCCCACTGGAAGGTGACAGTAAGCAAAGGAGCTTACTTGCAAGGCTGGTCTGGGACAACTGCAAGACAAGTAGATCCGTACATTCACCTGCCAGCTGCTTAAGAGTGTATACTGGGGTTTTAGCAGAGTTCAGTCTTCTCTACAGAGCAGATGGCCTCAATATTACTCTCTGAAGGCTGCTTCCTTGAAGCAGCTCCTGATGTGGGAACAGTGGGCAGAGCTTACATTCCAAGGACAGAAGAGAAAGGCGTCTCATTGCCCGAGTTCAGCTCTGAGGTCAACTATCTGTTCTCTTGATGAGCTCCTCCAATGAGTACATATCACCTAGACCTAGTCTTTTGTTCTGCAGATGAGGAATCAAGCCCAAGGATGGTCAGTCTAAGGAATATTTCAAACCCACTTAAATTTCTAGGAAAATTCTATGTAAGCTAAAATGTATAATGATTATATAAATGAATGACCATGGGTTAGATTTTAGATTAATTTCATTCTTTAAAAGAGAAATGTAGCATGCCTCCCTGCTGTGAACTCAAACATACTGGAATGTATTTAAATATATGTTTTAGTAGTGTCTTTTAATAGTGTATTTTACGTGACTCTTCATGCCACAAGTCATTTCTTAAAAATTTGCAACCATCAGATATGCTTTCATTGAAGACATTCATTGTAAATATCGTATTTCTTTCATCCTACAATTTTAGTCAAAATTTCAGTCCAAGAATAAGTAGACATGAGGAGTTAATTACTCATCTGCCTTGGCGTTCTGCTTACTTATCCAAACAAAAAACAAACAAACAAGGACTATTCAATATTTATTGAACCCAATAGCATGTATTGTGCCAGGTATTGCAATGGATGCCAAAAATAAATAAGGCCTGAGTCCTGGGAGAAACACCACCTGTAATAGGACAAAAAGTAAGTACTGTGTTCAGATTCTAAAGTGAGAATTACAAGTGATATATGACAGGGAAAATAAAGCACTCATGGGAATTTGAAGGAAGGATAGATCTAGATCATACCAAATAGGAAAAATCAAGAAATGAAGGCTAGACTTAGTAGGTGACATCTGAGTACAATTTCCAGAGCAAGGTCTTCTAAGGAAAGACATATACTAAGCAAATGAAGGGAAATGAAAAAAAAAATGATCAGCAGCTTTAAGAGATCCAGTTTCCTTATAAGGTAGTGGAGTTACTGGGAAAAAGGAATGGATCAGTGCATTCTCCTCAACTATTTTTCCCAGCTACTGCTTCTCTTTACCATATATTTTAATATTATAATAAATTAACAGCCTTCTGAAGAGAAAAAAAAATCATTCCTAACTAGGAGCCAGAATCTCCAGGTTCCACCTCCACCCAGTTAAATAAAACTAAATGTTTTGGTTCGATGAATCATATGTACTAGAAAACCACCTAACCCTATTGCAAGGTTTTGTCTTGGAGCCTGATGGGGTGGTAAATGCAGCCGCTTCGAGGTCCGGCAGTCCTTGGTTTAAATCAAGACTCAGTCAAAGCTGTGCGATTTTGGCTGATAATGATGTAAGCAACTTTGACTTTCCTATGCATTTTTCACCTGTCACCCTCTAAACCATATCCTCTGAAACTTTAATGCGCACAATACCACCTGGGGTTCCTGTTAACCTGCGGGTTCGGATTCAGTAGGTCTGGGGTGGGACCTGGGATTCTGCATTTCTAGTGAGCTCATAGGTGATGTTGCTGGGGTCTACTCTGTGGACCATTTCTGAATGCAAAGGCTAAGAAACAGGTTTCCGGCCAGCAGTATCAGTATCACCTGGGAACTTGATAGAGGTGAAATGCAAATTCTTATCCCCCTCATTCCACACACACACACACACACACACACACACACACACACACACACCAGATCTTGTGAGGCCCAACAGCCCTTTTTTTCCTTCTTTCTTCTTCCTTCCTTCCTTCCTTCCTTCCTTCCTTCCTTCCTTCCTTCCTTCCTCTTTTTCTTCCTTCCTTTTCTTTTTTTCTTTCTTTCCTTTCTCTCTCTCTTTCTTTTTTAAGGTTTTATTTATTTGACAGGGAGAAAAAGAGAGCGAGCACAATCAGGGGGAGCAGGAGAGGGAGAAGCAGGCTCCCCACTGAGCAAGGAGCCTGATGTGGGGCTTGATTCCAGGACTCCAGGATCATGACCTGAGCCTAACGCAGGCACTTGATGGATTAAACCACCCAGGTGCCCTCAAACACTCAGCGTTTTAACAAGCTGTCCAGGTCATGTCACTGGTTTCCAAACCGACTGCCCACTTGAATCACCTGGGGGCGAGATGGGTTAAAAACTACTGGGCTTTCTCAAAGCCCTACCAGATGACTCTAATATGCAATAAATTTTAGAAGCCCGTAAAGCCGACAAGTGAACCTTGATGGGCCTTATTTTCCGCCTGTGTCAACGTGGATAAAATCCACAACGTTTCCTGCCTTTGCTTCCAGATTTTGGCATTTCCACCGAGCGTTAGTCGGCGGCAATCCCAGTTCAGTCTCCAGGAGCCAGCGTCCCCTCCCCGTGTCCCCCAGCCTCTGCCCAAGGACGGAAGGCCGGGATCGCAGACCCGCCGGAGCCCCCGCCACGCCGAGGCTCGATCCCGCCCCGTCCGCTCCAACGTGGCTCCAGGATCCTGCCCCGGGAGCTCCCCGGACGGCGGCGGAGCGGGACGCGCATGCGCTCGCGGCCCGCCGGGCCCTGGCTCCGAGTAACGGACTTGGGCTCCCCCCGCCGGAAGTGGGCGGCCGCGCGGCGGGAGGAGCCGGCAGTACCGTGGCGGCTGCGGCCCGAGGGGCTTGCGCTTCCCCCTCTGCGCGATGGCAAAGGCCACGGACGTGGTGCGGCTGCTCCTGGGCTCCGCCGCGCTGTGCTTTTCGCTGCTCGGCCCCCGGACAGCCTCGGCGTCCAAGGCGGTGACGGCCCGCTTGGCCGCGAAGTGGCCCGAGACCCCGCTGCTGCTGGAGGCCAGGTGGGTGCGGGCCGGCCCCTGTGCGGAGCCCAGCGCGGAGGGAGGGTCGGCGGGGCTGCGGGCTCCCGGTCCCCGCCGACCCCTCGGACCCCGGTCTCCCTGGCGGCCGGCCCTCCAGCTCCTTGCTGCGCTGCCCCAGGCGCCCTCGTGCTGGGCGCTGGGGCATCAGCTCATCCAGGCGACCCCGTGCGCGGCACTCACTTGAAATTCTCCTCCCGCCCCCCTACCGCAGTTCCTACTTTGCCTCACCCACGGTTTCCCAAACTTCGGGGTCTTTGTTTAACTCCTTTGGATTTCATTAGCCTTTACGAAAAAGAAAGGAAAAAACGGGAGCTGGAGCGTGGCCTTTAATGCAGGCAACTTCCCATTGATGTAGGCAGTTCTTTTTAGGAAACGGTATTGGAAGCACCTAGTTTCATGGCAACACCGTTGATTGGCTTCTAGGCTTCCTTCGGAGAAGGCAGCTTCCCACAAGTTATTTCCTCCCCGAGGGTCCTCCGCTGAAACTAGTTCTTAAGACATCACTTTGCAGAAGCAAAATTTAGAGGTATTGAATTTTGCTCTTAGTATTTTAGAAGTTAAGCAAAATTTGAAAGTTCCTTTCTTTAACATGAAATTTTTTTTAAGATTTTATTTATTTATTTGACAGAGAGAAGCACAGCTAGAGACTGAACACAAACAGGGAGAGTGAGAGAGGGAGAAGCAGGCTTCCCACCGAGCAGGGAGCCTGATGCGGGGCTCCATCCCAGGACTCTGGCATCAGGACCGGAGCAGAAGGCAGACGCTCAAGGACTGAGCAACCCAGGCACCCCAGTTAGCATGAACTTTTAACGCCAGTTTTAACAGTTCACCTAAAGAGTCCCATCGTCCGACCCTACACTGCATATTTAAGATGCTAAAACAGTTCTTAAATGGAGATATAATTAATGCTACATATTACTTTCAGGTGTAATAATATTCAGTATTTGTAAATATTGTGAAATGATCATAGCCATTCATCTAGTTAAGGTCCATCACCTTACATAGGTACAACGTTTTTTTTTTCCTCATGTTCAGACCTTTTAACCTCTCTTAGCAACTTTCAAATATACAGTCCAGTACAATTAACAATTAATTAGTCACCGTCCTATATGTTATTTACCCAGGACTTATTTTATAGCTTAAAATTTGTACCGGTTAACCTTAAGAATAAAAGTTATTTTAACAGCCAAAATGGACTTACTCGGGAATAATACAGAATTGTAATTAGGGACAGCCAAACTATGGCAAAATCATAGGCAAGTCTAACAAAGGAGAGGAACATTATTTTATGGAGACTGAGAAAGTTCGAAGCGGTTGTTTCAAACAAAAGTCTTTGGAGAAAAGCCAGAGCCCGTATGATGATAGTTTCTCTTTGGCTGAGTTGCAGGACTAGTCATTTTCTTGTAGGAGACGCAAAATACATCTTTCTCTATTGGAGCCAATAATTGATGATTCCTGTTGAAAATTTTCTGTTAAGAGTCTGTAGTTGACTGTTCTTCCAGTAATTGACATGGAATGGTACAGGGACCCCTTCTCCGTCCCTCATCCACTTTAGTGAGGTTTCTGTTTAATGATTTTTACATTTCACCCTTTTGATCAAAATCTTTCCTTGAGAGCATCGCTGACCAAAAGTCAGGTTTTTCATAATTAGTGGTTTTGTCCCTCAGTGCTGGAAAGGATCTGTCCTGATTATCTTATCCTACACTGATGGAAAGTACATAGGGGTTGGAAACCACATAAAAGCTATATTTGAGTAACAAGGGAAGTGCCTTAGTTCTCCCTCCTAACCACCTAAAATCTGTATGATTTCAAGACCGTAAGTATTGGAGATCCTCTCCTAATTGGCTACATCAGTTTTATAAAAGTTTGACAGGGGACTAAATACAAAAAATAATTATATAAAAACCAGAAGAAGTAACAAATTTCAAATTGTTGATAGTTTTAAATGGGGCCCCTAGGTCAGAAAATATCCAGCTGAAGGTATTTATTGGCATTTATTCCTTCTTAAGGGAGAAAAGTTTTCCCTGTGGAGGGAAGCCTGGAGGCATGTATGCCTCCTGGAGGTCCCTATTTAAAGTAGCCATGAAGACAAAATAATATTGTAAGAGCACACTGGAAGAATTAACCACGCATTTGAGAGATTCAGTGCAGGTGTAAACATGAAGCAATAACTAATGAACTTTTTGCAAAAATAGCAAAACTTCAAAAACAGTATAATTATCTCAAGAACCATTTGAAAACAGATGTTATCCAATAATACAGCCTGTAAGGTTACAAATTCAGAAACCATGAATTTGAATAAGTATTCAGAATCAAATAATACAGGGGTGCCTGGGTGGCTCAGTTGGTTAAACGACTGCCTTCGGCTCAGGTCATGATCCCGGAGACCCGGGATCGAGTCCCACTTCGGGCTCCCTGCTCGGCGGGAATCCTGCTTCTCCCTCTCTCACTCCCCCTGCTTGTGTTCCCTCTCTGGTTGTGTTTCTCTCTGTCAAATAAATAAAATCTTAAAAAAAAAATATGTACAGAATCAAATAATAGTGCAGGTGAAAGAAAGACATTGGTGAATTCTGAACCTTCTAACCCTTCAGAAAAAGCAAGTGAAAATTTAATTTGTCATGGGATCATGATGAGGTTGTTGCTGAAAGGCCATAATCAAGAGGTTTCTCCCTTTCGCAAGGGTTTGGGATATGCACACAAGAGCATTTCCTTTCTAAGAAAGAGATAGTAGAAGCCAACAGTGCAGAAGGTATATAGGCATGGTCCTGACAAGCTGAGAAAGCTGTTATCATCAGATGTGGTCTGCTTTCACTTAAGGAAATCTTTGCAGGTCCCCAGATGGTGTAAAGGTCGAGTCTCAGGGTTTGATGAGTTCTCTAGCTGTGTCACATGAATCCAAGAGCCTGTCCTTCAGAGTTTGGTGCCACAAGGATTAGCAGTTCCTGATAAGAGCCTTTCCAGCAAGACTGAATAGTCTTTCTGGAGGTGCCTTTTTCAAGAGATGAAATCTCCCGTTTGCAAGATGTGATGCTTAAGGTCATTGTCTCTCGGCAGTGAAAAAAACCACTCTACCAAAGCACGGTTATTTTTCATAGAAGTAATTAGGCTTTTACAATATTGAAGTATATCTCCTTTTATCTACTGTGGATCAAAGGAGCTGTAGGGGCCAAGTGCATTGGACCTGTGTGACCATCTCAAAGGTCAAGAGTCTGAGTTTCAAAGGGGTGGATCTGAGATTTAGAAGAAGCAGTGGCAGTGCTCTTGGCGAAGGTATTTGGAGGAGCTCTATAAATTTTGTCAGTTGAGTCTTAATGTTTTAATATGTTCAGCTAACTCTGAGGATCTAGGATGATCTGCACCATGACATTATTGTAAAACTGGGCAGACAGCACAGATGTCAAACTCAGTAAAATGGGTTCCCAATCACTGTGAAGTTTGAGAGGGTTCCCCCAGGTAGAGGTCACTTTTTCTAACAGAGTTTTTAGCCAGAGTAAAAACAGCAGCCTCTCTACAAGGGAAAGCTTCAGCCCAGTGAGAAAACATGGACCATAACTGAAACTTGTTTCTATCCATGTGATGGGAAAGCTCTGTGAAATCCATCTGTGAAAACAGGTTTCCGTGGATTGTGTTTTTGATGGGTGGGCAAGTGAAGTAGGCACTTCTTGCAACCTTATTAATATGTCCCCACCAGTATTGGTTCATGAGTGTTCTTGTGTCACTAGACCACAGTGGTTTAATCTACGTATAGTGGTAAGTGGTAGGAACTTGAAGATTTCTGGTAAGGCCAGATTGTTATTTGGTCCAAACCAGAGTTCTGTCTTTTTGTTGAATTAACAATTATTAGATTTCCAATATTTTCTCTCTCTGGGGCAATTGTTGGGTATCTTTTTTTTTTTTCCTTTAAGATTATTTATTTGAGAGAGCACAAGGATGTGCACACGCCTACATGCGGAGGGGAGAGGCAGACTCCCTGCTCAGTGGGGAGCCCCATGCAGGGGTCGGTCCCAGGACCCTGAGATCATGACCGGAGCCGATGCCAGATGGGTAACTGACTGAGGCACTCAGGTGTCCTACTTGTTGGGCATCTCCTGGTGGTTTTACTGAATTATCCTTTGACAGAACATCTCTTTGAACCATGACAGAGGTTATTGGTTTGAGAGCAGTGTTTGGGGCAGAAATATCAATGAGATGGTTTCCTTTGGTCTCCAGGATGCTGAGTCTGGAGTGCCCAGGAGCCATAATAACAGCCAGAGCAGCCAGCCAAAGGGTGGCATCCAACAAATTTTGGTTATAAGAGCCATTTTTAATTTTAGCCTGTTGTAGGTAAGGAAACTTTGTTTCTATAACCCAAAGTCATGAGCTACCCCAAAGGCACATCTGCTATCAGTATAAATGTTTGCGGTTTTGCCCTTAGCCAAAATACCAAACACCAGGGATCCCATATGATTTCGGCAGGAATGTCTCTGTGGCGAGGATGATATCACTGTGCCATTGGGTATGACTGTTGACTCTGATGCCCTGTGGGTTCCTAGGTTTTTGGGTGAGAACTCCAAGGGCATTCCCTTCCCTCTCATATGCAGAGACACATATGTCTTCCTGATCTCTCCAAATAATAGGGCGAGGTTTTATGGGGTTTTTTTTAGTAAAACTTTTAGAGATTGAGACATGAGAGAAATTTGGAATCCAGTTTCGACTGTAACCAGCCAGTTCAAGAAAACCTCATAATGGGCCTCTGTTTTAGGTTTTTGAAAAGTTCAGAATGCCACGAAATCTCCCTGGACCCAAGTGTAGTCCTTCTTCTGAGGGCTGGTGCCCTAAGTATCAAACCTGAGAGTGTGCAAACAAAAAATTTTTCTTTGGGGTTTTTATTTCCCTTTAAGGCCAGGTTTTAACAGGTGAATGGTGTCTTCCTATGAAGAGGTTTGAGAAGAACAGAGAAGCAGATCATCTAAGTATTATAACCAAGTAGAGCCTGTAAAAAAAACTTAACATCCGAATCAGCTTCTAAGGTTTGTGAAAAGAAGAACTCTGTGAAACTGTGGGACATTACTGTCCAGGTGTAATTCCATTCTTCCTAAGTGAAAGCAAAAAGATACTGGCTATCTTTATCAACTGGAACACTAAAGAATGCATTGTGTAGATCAATTACAGTGAAAAATTCGCCTCCATTGGGAATGGATATCAGTGTATGGGTTAGGAATAGCAGGGTCCTGAGGGATAGCAGTGTCGTTTATTGTTCAGAGGTCCTGGACAATTTCGTCCTAGGTAAAATAGGCATATTACAGGGATAATGAGGCCTTGAGCTTTGTAATCTTCTATCATGGTGCTTGCTGCCCTGAAAGGCTTCTTTATTTATAGGATATTCATTAATTCTAGGGGGAGGTTTTGAGGAATCCATTTGAGTCTTGATGGGGGGCACACTGTGGATTCTGCTAGTAGTAGTAGTAGTAGTAGTAGTAGTAGTAGTAGTAGTAATAGTAGAAAATCTTGTCCATAGGAAAAGGACCCAATAGGGCAAATGATCAGTGTCCTCATACTCAGCTGTAGTTTTCCAGTCAGAGCAAATAAAAGATGTGAAAGAGTCATTCAATTTACCTGGGTGCCTATTTTGATTATTGCAGTCAGATTCCAGAATTATTTCCCCTTTTGGGAGAAAGGAATTCTGGTGTTTTTTTCTAAGAAATCTCAGCCCAATAAATGAAGAGTGGCAGACAAACTAAGGAGAAAGGTATGTGTACCAGAATGCTTAGACAGAAAGGGGTAGATTCAGAGATAGGAACCTGTTGAGGTTCACTGGAGACTACTCACTTCAGTACGCCAGAGTAGGGGCTGCTTCCTAGCCATGGGGCTGAGCACCAAGAATGTAGTTCTGGTGTCAATAAGGATAAGGATTCATTCCCAATCTGTAGAGTGGTTTCTCTGAGTCAGTTAAGAGGAAAGACTGGGAAGGGCCTCTGTAGTTCCTTGGAGCCCTGTTCTTGGGATTTAGGAGGACCCCCTGGCTAGGGGGCTGAAGGTGCTAGGAGCTCCTAAGCCAATAACAACTTTTTCCCCAGTGTCCTGGCTCTTTGCAAATAGTAAAAAACTAGTAGGTTTTTGGTTTTGTTCAGGGGCCTTCATTTGCTGCAGGTGAAAATGAAGAATTTTAAGAATTTTATTATTTCGGGGGGAGTGACACATCTAGAATATAAGCAAGCTAGTCTGCCAAATTTAAATCTGGAGTAAGCATAGTTTCCCTTTCAACCCTGGTCCTTTTAACTAAATAGAACACACTAATAAACATAGAATTAAATGCTACCTTGGTGGATTCAGCATCTAAAGGAATCAGAATTTAAAGACCATTGGGAGCTGATTGTAATAGTCACGAATGGGTTCACCAGGCTTTTATGCGCCAGTCTGAGTGTTGTTCCAGTCAACAGGCTTGGGGAAAGCTACTGTACTTGCTCAGCAGAGATTTCCAGAAAGTGTTTCAGCATCTTACCAAAAGTTAGGTGTCTGTTTTTCCACATCCCTTTCAGGATCTTCTCATTGGAGTAGTTTTATCCAGTCGTTGGCCTGACCCTCACCAACAGGCATGTGGACAAATTGATGTAAATCTGAGAAACCAGGTTGCTAAGTTTGAACAACTATGCTAAATTCTTCAACAAACCTACCGAGGTCCTCAGTCACTTTAGCAAACTCTTTGACTGTGGCTCACAGTTCAGCCTTAGTCCAGGGAACATAATGAATTTGAGGTTTATTTAGATCCTCAGAAAACTTAAATTGAAAAGGGAAGGTTTTAATGGGAACAGGAAAGAAGGGAATGGGAAGTTTGGGGGGGAAAAGTACTTCCATCTAGAGAATTAGAAGAGGGAAACTCAGAGTATAGAGGAGGTGCATGCAGTTCGGAAATGAAGGAGGATGATGGCTTGGGAGGCAGTCTGAGCACAGGGTGGCTGCTGCATCCTGCCACAAGACAGCAGGGGGAAAAGCGAGACCTCAGAAACTTTTGTGTCTTTGTAATTGTTTGCGTTAGCTAATCTAGAAATCGTGTTTTGCTGAGAGGCCATTTTAGATTTCTGATAACCTTTGGAAGCTTCAAAACACCAGTCCAAATAGGCATCCCACAGAGCTTTGACAGTTTCAGAGCCATAGCAGTGCTGTTCGCCTTTGAGCAAAGTGTTAGGGGAGATCAGATAATGGCCATTGCAGTGCTAAATTACTTGTGGTTAAGTCGCTACATTAATTTAGGAATGTGGATGAGGAGGGACCATAGTTTTTAAACATAAAACAACCAGGATCCCAAAAGCAGGAGTAGGCTGGGAGAGCTCAAAGCGTCTTGATGTTTGGGATCCCATTTTATAAAGGCTTTTTTCTAAAGGAGAAAAAACAATTCCTAAAAGCACAGTTTGAACAGGAAAAGCCTGTTCCAGAAGGAATCAAACTAAAGGCCAACATAGTTCCAAATGGAATCGTCCAGTTTTAACAAGCAGTCAGATCAAAGGCTTGCACAGTTCCAGTGATCAGTCTGGTTCCGAACAGGAGTTGGACCAACCAAAGGCTAGCACAGTTCTGACACGAACAGTTTGGTTCCAAAGAGGAACCGGACTAAAGGCTAGTGTCGTTCCAACAGGAGCAGTCTAATCCCAAAAAGGAACGACTAAAGGCCAACACAAGCTATAGCTCCAACAGAAACAGTTTGGTTCTGAAAAGAAGTCGGATCAAAAGCTAAATGAGTACTCTCAGAAAGGACAAGGCCCTAAAATTCCAAATAAAAGCTTGGAGAGCTCAGACACAGAGAACATGGCTAACAGTCCAGGAGAAAACTTACCTTCAAGGTGGGCAAGAAACCTGTGAACCCAATTGGCTCTGGGTGTGGGCCTTGTTTACTCACCAGCTGTGGGTCATTGGGGGTCATCTCTGGATCCCGCCTGTGGTTACCAAATAATGTTAATCTTAAAACAGTTATTTTACCAACAAAAATGGTTTCTTCAGGAATAACAGAATTCCAGTTAGGAACAAACAGGCTTTGGCAAAACCTATGGCAAGTCTAACAAGCAAAGGAGAGGAGTGTTGTTTTATAGAAAGAGGAAAATGAAAGGGGTTGTTTTGAAGGAAAGTCTGTTAGAGAAAACCAGGAGTTCAGGGTGATGATGGTTTCTCATTGGCTGAATTGCAGAGGTAGTCAATTCCTTGTAGGAGATGCAAGGTACCTCTTTTGTCCTTTGGGGCCCTGTCATTGATGATTCTTTCCTATTGAAAATTATTCTATTAGAGGTCTGTAATTGACAGTTTTTTCTGTAATTGACATTGAGTAGTATCGCTCCCCCTTCTATCTTCTTCTAGTATCTCCTCTCCAGGTTAATGAGGTTTCCCTTTATTGATTTTCACATACTTTTTGACCACCTCCACCCATTTCACCCATCCAGTGCCTGCCTCTTGCAACCATCAGTTTGTTCTCTGTAAATGAGCTCTTTTTTTTTTTTTTTAAGATTCCACATATGGGTGAGATCATATGGTTTCCTTTTCTATGGCCAAATAATATTCTGTTGAATATATTTATCCATTCATCCACTGATGACACTTAGATTGTTTCTATATCTTGACTACTGTAAATAATGCTGCAATGAACATGAGGTGTATATATCTTTTCCAGTTGATGTTTTCATTTTTTTCCTGAGTATATGCCCAGAAGTGGAATTCCTCGATTATGTGGTAGTTCTTTTTAAAACTTTTTTAGGAGCATCTGTACAGTTTTCCATAGTGGCTGCACCAATTTACATTCCTGCCAAAGTGCACAAGGGTTCTCTTTCCTCCAAACCTTCATCAACATTTGCTCTTTTTGATAGTAGGTATTCTAACAGGTGTGAGGCGGTATCTCGTGGTTTTGATTTGCACTTCCTTGATGGTTAGTGATGTTGAGCACCTTTCTTGTACCTGTTGGCCATTGGTATGTCCTTTGAAAAATGTCTATTTAGAGCTTTTCCCCATTTTTCAAATGGAGTGGGGTTTTTCGCTATTGAGTTATGAGTTTTTTATGTATTATCAATATTAATGCCTTGTCAGATGTACAATTTGCAAATATTTTTCCTAATTGGTAAGTTGCCATTTCATTTTGTTCATGATTTCCTTTGCTGTGCAGAGGCATTTTTTATTTATTTTTTATTATTTATTTATTTATCTATTTTAAAGATTTTATTTATTTGACAGAAATACAGCTAGAGCGGGAACTCAAGCAGGAGGAGTGAGAGAGGGAGAAGCAGGCCTCTCGCCAAGCAGGGAGCCTGATGTGGGGCTTGAACCCGGGACTCCAGGATCATGACCTGAGCCAAAGGCAGATGCTCAACGACTGACCACCCAGGCACCCCCAGAGGCATTTTTTAAAAGATTTTATTTATTTGAGAGAGAATGAGAGCATGAACAGGGGGAGCGGCAGGGCAAGAGGTAGAACCAGACACCCCACTGAGCAAGGAGCCTGATGTAGGGCTCCATCCCAGGACACTTTATCATGACCAAGCTAAAGTCAGATGTTCAGCTGACTGAGCCACCCAGGTGGCCCTGTACAGAGGCATTTTAGTTATAGTGCCGTTTGTTTGTTTTTGTTTTTGTTGCCTTTGCTTTTGGTCTCAAATTCAAAAAACCATTGCCAAGACCAATGTCAAGAAGCTTACTGCCTATGTTTTCTTCAAGGAGTTTTGTTGTTTCAGGTCTTATGTTCAAGTCTAAATTCATTTCAAGTTAATTTCTGTTTATGATGTAAGATTGGGGTGAAGTTTCTTTTGCGTGTTGCTGTCCACTTTTTCCAATGCCATTTTTTGAAGAGACTGTCCTTTCTCCACTGTATCTTCTTGGCTGCTCTGTTTTAAATTGACTATATATACATGAAATTATTTCTGGGCTCTCGATTCTGCACCACTGATCTGTGTCTGTTTTTATGCAAGTCCCATAAAGTTTTGATTATTATAGCTTTGTCATACAGTTTGAAGTCAGGAAGCCTGTTACCTCTGGCTTTGTTGTTCTTTCTCAAGATTGCTTTGGATATTCAGGGTCATTTGTGGATTGTTCTGTTTTTGTGAAAAACAGCTTTGGAATTTTGATAGGGATTGCCCTGAATCTGTGGATTGCTTTGGGTAGGATAGACCCTTTAACAATATTACTTCTTTTAATCCATGAATATGGAATATCTTTGCATTTATTTATGTCTTTAATTTCTTTTATCAGTGTCTTATATTTCTCAGTGTGTGGACTTCTACCTCTTTGAGTGAATGTATTCCTTGGTATTTTATCCTTTCCATGCAACTGTAAATGAGATTGTTTTTAAATTTATTTTTCTGATAGTTTGTTATCAGAAATGCAATGATTTTCATACTTTGGTTTTGTATCCTGCCACTTAATTTATTCTAATAGCTTTTGGTGGAGTTTTTTTAGGGTTTTCTATATATAATATCATGCCGTCTTCAAACAGTGACAATTTTACTTTTTCCTTTGCGATTTGGATGTTTTTTCTTTTTCTTTCCTAATTGCCCTTGCTAGAATTTCAAGTACTATGTCAAATAAAAGTGGTGAGCGTGAGCATCCTTATGTTGTTCCTGATGTTAGAGGAAACATTCTGAACTTTTCACTGTTGAGTATGATGTTAGCTATGGGCTTGTCATATGTGACCTTTATTATGCTAAGATTTGTTCCCTCTATGCCCAGTTTGTTAAAGGAGGTTTTTATTATAAATGGACATTGACTTCTAGAACTCATACAGGAATTCAGTCAAGTGTCAGGATATAAAATCAATGCATGGAAATCAGTTGCATTTCTATACACCAACAACAAAACAGAAGAAAGAGAAATTAAGGAGTCAATCCCATTTATAATTGCACCCAAAACCATAAGCTACCTGGGAAGAAACCTAACCAAAGAGGAAAAGAATCTGTACTCAGTAAACTATAAAGTACTCATGAAAGAAATTGAGGAAGATGCAAAAAAATGGAAAAAGTTCCATGCTCATGGATTGGAAGAACAAATATTGTGAAAAAGCCTATGCTACCTAAAGCAGTCTATACATTTAATGCAATCCCTATCAAAATACCAATAATTTTTTTCAAACAAATGGAACAAATAATCCTAAAATTTATATGGAACCAGAAAAGATCCTGAATAGCCAGAAGGATGTTGAAAAAGAAAACCAAGGTTAGCAGCCTCACAGTTCCAGACTTCAAGCTCTATTGCAAAGGTGTAATCATCAAGACAAGTATGGTACTGGCACAGAAAAAGACACATAGATCAGTGGAACAGAATGGAGAGCCCAGAAATGGGCCCTCAGCTGTATGATCAACTAATCTTTGACGAAGCAGGAAAGAATGTTCAATGGGGAAAAAAAATTCTCTTCAACAAATGGTGCTAGGAAAATTGGACCATATGCAGAAGAATGAAACTGGACCATTTCCTTACACCACACACAAAAATAGACTCAAAGTGGATGAAATACTTCAATGTGAGACAGGAATCCATCCAAATCCTTAATAAAAACATAGGCAGCAACCTCTTCCTAGAAACATCGCCAAAGGCAAAGGAAGGAGGGGCAAAAATCAACTATTGGGACTTCATCAAGCTCAAAAGCTTTTGCACAGCAAAGGAAACAGCAAAACTAAAAGACAACTGACAAAATGAAAGAAGATATTTGCAAATGACATATCAGATACAGGACTAGTATCCAAAATCTATAAAGAATTTATCAAACTCAACACCCAAAGAACAGATAATCCAATCAAGAAATGGGCAGAAGACATGAACAGACATTTCTGCAAAGAAGACATCCAGATGGCCAACAGACACATGAAAAACTGCTCAATGTCACTTGGCATCAGGGAAATACAAATCAAAACCACAGTGAGCTACCACCTCACACCAGTCAGAATGGCTAAAATTAACAAGTCAGGAAACAACAGATGTTGGCGAGGATGCAGAGGAAGGGGAACCCTTCTACACTGTTAGTGGGAATGCAAGCTGGTGCAGCCACTCTGGAAAACAGTAAGGAGGTTCCTCAAGAAGCTGAAAATAGAGCTACCCTATGACCCAGCAATTGTACTACTGGGCCTACCTACCCTAAAGATACAAATGTAGTGATCCAAAGGGGCACATGTACCTGAATGTTTATAGCATCCATGTCCACAGTAGCCAAACTGTGGAAAGAGCCTAGATGTCCATCAACAGATGAATGGATAAAGATGTGGTGTGTATATATAAAATGAAATACTATGCAGCCATCAAAAAGAACCAAATCCTGCCATTTGCAACAACATGGATGGAACTGGAGGGGATTATGCTGAGTGTGAAATAAGTCAATCAGAGAAAGACAATTATCATATGATCTCTGTGATATGAGGAAGTTGAGATGTAGGGCAGGGAGTCGTGGGAGGAAGGGAGGGGAAAAAATGAAACAAAATGGGACCAGGGAGGGAGACAAACCATAAGAGACCCTTAATCTCAGGAAACAAACTGAGGGTTTCTGGGGGGTGGGGGGAGAGAGAGTGGCTGGGTTATGGACATTGGGGAGGGTATGTGCTATGGTGAGTGCTATGCCAAACAAATAAATAAATGAACATGGACTTTAATGATTTTTCTGTATCTTTGAGGTAATCATATGCTTTTTATTTTTCACTTTGTTAATGTGATATATAATGTGGACTGATTTGTGGATGTTAAGCCATCCTTGCATCGCTGGAATAAATCCCACATGATCATGGTGTGTGGTCCTTTTAATGTATTGTTGAATTCGGTTTGTTAGTATTTTGTTGAGGATTTTTGCCTGTGGTCATCAGGGACAATCGCCTGTAATGTGTGTGTGTATGTGTGTCTTTGTCTTGCTATCAGGTCATGCTGGCTACAGAAAATGAGTTTGGAGGCATCTCCTTTTTAAGTTTTTGGAAGAATTTGAGAAGGACGGATATTACATCTTTGAATGTTTGGTAGAATTGACCATCTGGTCCTGGACTCTTGTTTTGGGGGAGTTTTTTGATTACTGACTCAATCTCCTTCATTGTAATTGGTTCAGATTTTCTATTTCTTTAGGAGTCAATCTTGGTAGATTGTTTCTAGGAGTTTCTTTTAGGTTGTCTGAGATGTTGGTACATAATTGTTTATAGTATATTATAATCCATTGTATTTTATGACATCAGGTGTAATATAATAGTTCTAGTGAATAAAGTCTTCTAGCCTAACATGTGTGTCCTCTTTCTCTGTCTCTTCCCTTGTTTCTTCCAGAGTTTTCATTGCTCTGATTCCAAAAACTCCATTCCAGATCAGTCTTTTTCTAGTCTTAGATTTGTAGTTGCATTGTTCTTTTTTTTTTTTCTTTT
>PITA01028914.1:0-18636 GCA_004023965.1 Spilogale gracilis | reverse complement strand
GACACAAGCTCTAACAAGAACTTCCTCACCATTTCAAGATGAGTCTTAAAAATTGCCAACCATGGGGCGCCTGGGTGGCTCAGTAGGTTAAAGCCTCTGCCTTCAGCTCAGGCCATGATCTCAGGGTCCTGGGATCAGCCCGCATCGGGCTCTCTGCTCAGTGGGGAGCCTGCTTCCTCCTCTCTCTCTGCCTGCCTCTCTGCCTACTTGTGATCTCTCTCTCTGTGTGTCAAATAAATAAATAAAATATTAAAAAAAAATTGCCAACCATGGTTTTTGTCTACAGATAAAGTGTAAGAGCTATTAAAGAGAGAGGGAGAAATATAGATTCAAAGAGCTTTAAGAGACATGTTAGCCAACTGTTTGTAACCTGGATCAATTCCAACCGTTAAAAAGTATGAGACATTTGGGGAAATCTGAACACTGATTGGCTAATAAAGGAATAATCGCTGAATTATTGTCAATATGATAATGGTATTCCGGTTATGTTTAAACAAATAGTTCCGTGTCTTTTAGAAATACTGAACTATGTGAGGGGCGAAGTGATATTTGGGATGTGGTTCAAAGAAGTTCAACAGAAGAGGGGCAGAAATAGAAAGGAGAGGTTATGAGTTTTTGATTGCTGTAGCTGGATTGTGGGGACGTGGATATTCACTGCCTGTTCTCCCTATTCATATGTATTTTCCATAATAAAAGGTAAAAAAAAAATTGAAAGCAACTTAAATCTTTATCAGTGGGGAGTAAGATAAATTATGGTGACTTCATCCAATAAAGTACAGTGTACTTACTTTTTTTTAGATTAACATATAATGTATGTTTCAGGGGTACAGGTCTGTGAATCATCAGTCTTACATAACTCACAGTGATCGCCATAGCACATACCCTCCCCAATGTCCCTCGCCCAGCCACCCCATCCCTCCCATCTCACTCCACTCCAGCAACCCTCAGTTTGTTTCCTGAGATTAGGAGTCTCTCTCTAGGGGCGCCTGGGTGACTCAGTGGGTTAAAGCCTCTGCCTTTGGCTCAAGTCATGATCTAAGGGTCCTAGGATCGCGCCCCGCATTGGGCTCTCTGCTCAGCAGGGAGCCTGCTTACTCCTCTCTCTCTGCCTTCTTATGATCTCTCTTGTCAAATAAATAAATAAAATCTTAAAAAAAAAAAAAAAAGAGTCTTGGGCGCCTGGGTGGCTCAGTGGGTTAAAGCCTCTGCCTTCGGCTCAGGTCATGATTTCAGGGTCCTGGGATTGAGGCCCACATCAGGCTCTCTGCTCAGCGGGGAGCGTGCTTCCTCCTCTCTCTCTGCCTACTTGTGATCTCTCTCTCTGTGAAATAAATAAATAAAATCTTAAAAAAAAAAGTCTCTTTCTCTCTCTCTTTTTTAAATTTTATTTATTTATTTGACAGAGAGAAACCCAGCCAGAGAGAGAACACAAGCAGGGTGAGTGGGAGAGGGAGAAGCAGGCTTCCCACTGAGCAGGGAGCCTGATGTGGGGCTCGGATCCCGGGACTCCAAGATCATGACCTGAGCCGAAGGCAGTTGCTTAACCATGGAACCACCCAGGTGCCCCAGATTAAGAGTCTTTTATGGTTTGTCTCCCTCTCTGGTTTTGTCTTGTTTCATTTTTCCCTCCCTTCCCCTATGATCCTCTATCTTGTTTCTCAAACTCCTTATATCAGTGAGATCATATGATAATTGTCTTTCTCTGATTGACTTGAATGGCAAGATTTCTTTATTTGATGGCTGCATAATATTCTAGGCTCTTCCCATAGTTTGGCTATTGCGGACATTACTGTTATAAACATTGGGGGGCACATGCCCCTTCGGATCACTACATTTGTATCTTTGGGGTAAACACCCAGTAGTGCGATTGCTGGGTCATGGGGTAGCTCTATTTTCAACTTTTTGAGGAACCTCCATACTGTTTTCCAGAGGGGCTGCCCCAGCCTGCATAACCACCAATCGTGGAGGACGGTTCCCCTTTCTCTACATCCTCGCCAACATCTGTCATTTCCTGACTTGTTAATTTTAGCCCTTCTGACTGGTGGGAGGTGGTATCTCACTTTTTGATTTGTATTTTCCTGATGCCAAGTGATGTTGAGCCCTTTTTCATGTGCCTGTTGGCCATTTGGATGTCTTCTTTGCAGAAATGTCTGTTCATGTCTTCCACCCATTTCTTGATTGGATTACTTGTTCTTTGTATGCACTTACTTTAAAAAAAAAAGATTTAATCATTTCATATAGAGTGAGTGAGAAAGAGAGCACAAGCTGCAGAGGGAGGGACAGAGGGAGAAGCAGACACCCCACTGAACCTCCGGAGCCCAAGTCAGGACTTGACCGCAAGGACGCGGGGATCATGACCTCAGCCGAAGGCAGACTCTTTTTTTTTTTTTTTTAAAGATTTTATTTATTTGACAGAGCGAAACACAGCCAGAGAGGGAACACAAGCAAGGGGAGTGAGAGAGGGAGAAGCAGGCCTCCCGCCGAGCAGAGGGCCCGATGTGGGACTTGATCCCAGGTCTCGGGGATCATGACCCGAGCCGAAGGCAGTTGCCCAACCAACTGAGCCACCCAGGCACTCCCCGAAGGCAGACTCTTAACCAACTGAGCCATCCAGGCGCCCCATACTGTGTATTTACTTAAAAACAAAAACAAAAACAAAAAAACACAGAATTCATTTGTATAACAACCCCTATTCTAGCCAGGCCCTATTCTAAGCACCTCTGCTATCCATAGAAAATGAGGTTGAGTTATAAGTATTGACTCAGAAAGATGTCCAAGAGAGATTGTTAAGTGTAAAGCAAAAACAAAACACCAAACTGCCCCTGAATTTGTATAGCATAATACCATTTTTGGAAGTCAAAAAATCATAGATAGGCCCTTGTATATGGCTGAAAGGAATGTGAAATAGTTCAGCGGCTGTTGGGGCGCCTGGGTGGCTCAGTTGGTTAAGCAACTGCCTTCAGCTCAGGTCATGATCCTGGACACCCGGGATTGAGTCCCATATCGGGCTCCCTGCTCGGTGGGAAGCCTGCTTCTCCCTCTCCCACTCCCTCTGCTTGTGTTCCATCTCTGACCGTGTCTGTCAAATAAATAAATCAAACATTAAAAAACAAAACAAAACAATGTGTTCAAGACTGAAGCCAAGGGGCACCTGGGTGGCTCAGTTGGTTGAGCAACTGCCTTCGGCTCGGGTCATGATCCCGGAGACCCGCGATCGAGTCCCACATCAGGCTCCCTGCTCGGCGGGAAGCCTGCTTCTCCCTCACTCACTCCCCCTGCTTGTGTTCCCTCTCTGGCTGTGTTTCTCTCTGTCAAATAAATAAAATCCTTAAAAAAAAAATAGTTCAGGGCGCCTGGGTGGCTCAGTTGGTTAAGCGACTGCCTTCGGCTCAGGTCATGATCCTGGAGACCAGGGATCGAGTCCCACATCGGGCTTCCTGCTCAGCAGGAAGCCTGCTTCTCCCCCTCTAACTCCCCCTACTTGTGTTCCCTCTCTGGCTGTATTTCTCTCTGTCAAATAAATAAAAATCTTTAAAAAAAAAATTAAAAAAAAAAAATAGTTCAGCGGCTGTAAAAAACAATTTAGCGTTTCCTCAAAAAGTAAAACATAGGGGGAAAAAAGTTAAAGGTATAAGTACCATATGAACCAGCCATTCTACTCATAGCTCTATACTCCAGAGAACTGAAAACAGGACACAGACAAGCACTCATTCCTGAATGCTCACAGCAGCACTGACCGCAATGGCCAGAAGATGTGTGATGGTTTCTCTCATATACACACTTGTCTATACCCACATCCTTGGTCAAGTATCTAAGATGTTCCTGTAAGTGTGTCTTTTGGATGAGATTAATATTTAAATTGGTGAACTTTAAAAAATATATTTTTTATTTATTTATCAATTTAGAGAGGGAGAGAGAGCACATTTGGGCCTACGAGGAGGAGGAGGGGCAGAGGGAGAAGGAGAGGGAGAGAATCTCGGGCACATTGCCTGCTGAATGTGGAGCCCAATGTGACTCTAGATCTCATGACTCTGAGATCATGACCTGAGCCCAAACCAAGAGTCAGATACTCAACCAAATGAGCCACCCAGGCACCTCTAAACTGGTGAACTTTTCAAGCAGACTGTCTTCTGTGATGTGGGTGGGCCTCCTCCCATCCGTTGAAAGCTTTACTAGAACAGTGTGACCTCCCCAAGCAAGAAGGAATTCTTCCAGCAGATGGCTTTTAGACTTGACTGAAACATCACCTCTTCCTGGGGCCTCCAACCTGCCAGCAGCACCCGAAGGGTTTGAACTTGCTAGTCTTCACAGTTGCATAAGCTAGTTCCTTCAAATAAACCTCTCTCCAAATACATACACATCTTCTTTGTCCTGTTTCCCTGAAGAGCCATGACTAATGCAGGTGGAAACAACCTAAACGTTCATCAACAGATGGGTGGATAGACACATTGTGCTATATACATACAAAGGAATATCATTCCCCCATAAAGAGGGATGAAATACTGATTCATACGACAGACTATGTGCGCCTCCAAAACATTTTAAGTGGAACAAGCCAGACACAAAAATTAGCATGTTGTATGATTTCATTCACGTGAAACATCCAGATTAGATAAATCATAGAGACATAAAGTAGATGAGCGTTTATTGGGGACTGAATATGGGGTAAAACGCAAGTGACTGATTAATGGGCCCACAGGGTTTTTTGGGGGGTAGTGATGAAAATGTTTTGGACTAGGTAGAGGTGGTGTTTACACAACAATGTACTAAATATCACTGAACTACAGACTTGCAATGGTTAATTTTAGGTGAAATGCAACTCAACAATAAATGCATATACAATTTAAAAATCTGGAATAGTACATACTCTGGAGTTAGACTGCTTGGGTTTAAAGTTAATTCTCTCACTTTTTGGTTGTGAGATCTTATAAGCTACTTCATTTCTCTAAGGCTCAATTTCCTTGTATGAAATGGAAACAAGGCTACCCACATCACTCTACTACGAAGGCGAAATGAGTTAATCTAGGTAAAGTGCTTAGAACACTGTGGCTTCTGTATATGGTTTAACTAATACCCTATTATTATTATCATTATTGCACCATACTTGTTTTTGTTTAAGATTTTATTTTTAAGTAATCTCTATACCCAATGTGGGACTCCAACTTAACAACTCTGAGATCGAGAGTCACATGATCTCCCCACTGAGCCAGCCAGGTGCCCCCTGTACCAAACTCATAATAACACTTTGAGAGGGGAAAACTTTCATTTTTTATTATACAGACTTCTATATTATTTTTTTTAAGATTTTATTTATTTGACAGAGAGAAACACAGCCAGAGAGGGAACACAAGCAGGGGGAGTGAGAGAGGGAGAAGCAGGCTTCCCGCCGAGCAGGGAGCCCGATGTGGGGCTTGATCCCGGGTCTCCAGGATCATGACCTGAGCCGAAGGCAGTCGCCCAACCAACTGAGCCACCCAGGTGCCCCAGACTTCTATATTATTTAAGCTTTTCTTGAGAGAGAGAGAGAGAGAGAGAGAGAGAGAACATATGAGTAGGGCAGAGAGGGACAGAGACAGAGGGAGAGGGAGAGAGAATCTCGAGCAGGCTCCATGGCCATCTCAGAGCCTGTCATGGGGATTGATCTCACCACCCTAAGATCATGACCTGAGCTGAAATCAAGAGTCAGGTGCTTAGGTGACTGAGCCACCCAGGTTCCCCAGTAATATTTTTTAACAAAAGAGAGATATGTGCAAATGTATTGTAACATGATGAATGTCAAGGAGCTTTGGGCCCCTTACATGAGGGAGTGGAAAGGTCTTGGATTAGACTAAGCAAAGGCAAGTTTCACTGCAAACTTAAAGCGATGCCCATCATGATAAAATTGTATCATCTTTGTAAATCAGTCTTCCTCCATGTTGAATATTTATGGGCCTCTTGTGGCAGAACTGGTTGTGTCCCTCGTCAGTCCTGCAATGCAAGAACAAATGACCTTATTAAACATTTGGAGAAGCAGAACAGGTTGGTCTCCCTTCGCCTCTGTAATGATTGCTCCTCGCCTATTATCTTAGTCCCCTGCCCTTTCTCCCTTTGAGCAGGGCTTCTGGGACCAAGAGCTCATATGATGGGTTCTCAGATGCTGTGTTTGCCTTGCTAGCATCCACGTGCCCTCCTTTGGCGCTGACACTCTGATTTCCTTTGGTGATCCATCCACCCCCGAGGTTTGACCATCTCTGAAGTTTGGGAGATTTGGTTCCATCCTTTGGCTCAAGGAACGGGCCTGTACCCTGGCCTGGAGATCAGATCATTTCATACCCACCGCACAGGTGATCGGCTCAGGGGTGGGCAAAACTGCACTCGAAAGGCTAATGATTCATTCATGCGGCCCATTTGGGCTGCTGTAGCAAAATGCCACAGACAAGGGGCACCTCGGTGGCTCAGTGGTTAAGCCTCTGCCTTCAGCTCAGGTCATGATCCTGGAGACCCGGGATCGAGTCCCGCATCGGGCTGCCTGCTCGGCGGGAAGCCTGCTTCTCTCTCTCTCTCACTCCCGCTGCTTGTGTTCCCTCTCTGGCTGTGTTTCTCGCTGTTAAATAAATAAAATCATTAAAAAAAAAATACCACAGACTGGGTGGCTTATGAACGATAGAAATTTCTTTCTCACAGTTCTGAGTGCTGGGAAGTTCACGGTCAAGGTGCTGTAGCAGGCTTGCTGTCTGGTGAGGTTCGCCTCCTGGTTCATGGAGGGATGTCTTTGCTCTGTGTCCTCACAGTGTGGAAGGAGGAAGGGCACTCTCTGGGGTCTCTTTTATAAGAGCACTAATCCCATCATATGGACTCCACCCTTGGGTGCTCGGGTGGCTCAGTTGGTTAAATGACTGCCTTCGGCTCAGGTCAACATCCTGGAGTCCCAGAATCCAGTCCTGCGCCGGACTCCCTGCAGGGAGTCTGCATCCCCCCTCTGACCCTCCCCCCTCTCGTGCTCTCTCTCTCTCTCTCTCTCTCTCTCTGTCTCAAATAAATAATAAATAAATAAAATCTTAAAAAAAAAAAAAGACTCCACCCTCATGACCTAGTCTCCTCTCAAAGGCCCTGCCTCCTACTACCATCAGATGTTAGGATTTCAACATATGAATTTTGGGAGCCACAAACATTCAGTCTATGGCAGATACTAACGTGAGTTGTTTGCTATAACTATTTGAAAAGACAAATCTCTCTTTCTCTGGGAATCGCTAAACTAGTAGAAATGAACTTAAGTATTTAGTGAATATGAAGAAACCATAGAGGGGCGCCTGGGTGGCTCAGTTGGTTGGGCCACTGCCTTCGGCTCAGGTCATGATCCCGGAGACCCGGGATCGAGCCCCACATCGGGCTCCCTGCTCGGCGGGAGGCCTGCTTCTCCCTCTCTCACTCCCCCTGCTTGTGTTCCCTCTCTCACTGTGTTTCTCTCTGTCAAATAAATAAAAAATCTTAAAAAAAAAAAAAAAAATATAAAAAAAAAAAAAAAAAAAAAAAAAGAAACCATAGGGAATGAGCCAAGAGATGAAAAGAGATGGTTTCCTTTTTTAAAAAAAAATTTAAGGGGCGCCTGAGTGGCTCGGTCAGTTAAGCATCTGCCTTCACTCTGGTCATGATCCCAGAGTCCCGGGATGGAGGCCTGCATCAGGCTCCCTGCTCAGCAGAAAGTCTGCTTCTCCCTCTCCCTGCTGCTCCCCCTGCTTGTGCTCTCGCTCTGTCAACTGAATGAGTAAAATCATGTAAAAAAAAAAAAAAAAAAGAAAAAGAAAAAAAGAAAGAAGAGTTGTGTGTTCTTCCAAATGAACCATTTAAGTGTCCTGAAAGTTATAAATTGTATTAATAGTTTATATCTTAGCAATCATTTTGGGGTTTCATCAAAGTGTAGATTTCTTTTTAATGAGATTATGCTCTGCAAGGGCATGATGTCCATTGTATGTGTTACAGTTGGAGGGAAAATGTTGGGAAATATTAGGCTAGAACAGATCTTCATAAACCCTTATAAAGGCTTACCTAGACCTAAACCTATATGTTCATTATAACTAATTTGAGGGGTGCCTGGGTGGCTCTGTTGGTTAAGCAACTGCCTTCAACTCAGGTCATGATCCCGGAGACCCAGGATCTAGTCCTCGAGTCCCACATGGGTCTCTCTGCCCAGTGGGGAGTCTGCTTCTCCCTCTGACCTTACCCACTCTCTCTCTCAAAATAAATAAATAAAATCTTTAAAAAAAAAGGGAACTAATTTTAATGTGATGCTCCTATGCAAAGTGGCTTAAGCAGAAATGGGAATTTGTGACTTTTACAACCAAACGGCCCAGGGTTAGAGCTGACTTTGAATGTGGCTGGAATGAGAGCTCAACAGTCTTCATCTCTCAGTTCTGCTCTCCTTAATATTGACTTTATTCAAAGACCATATGGTGGTAAGACGACTACCAATAACTCTATCGCCTCCTTTCTAGAAACTCCCTCAAAGACGTGCTGGAATTCACTGTGACTGATCTACCCTTGACTTATTTAATCACTGTTTCTTTTCTTTTTTTTTCTTTTTTTTTTTTTAAAGATTTTATTTATTTGACAGAGAGAAACACAGCCAGAGAGGGAACACAAGCAGGGGGAGTGAGAGAGGGAGAAGCAGGCTTCCCGCCAAGCAGGGAGCCCGATGTGGGACTTGATCCCGGGTCTCCAGGATCATGACCTGAGCCGAAGGCAGTCGCTTAACCAACTGAGCCACCCAGGCGCCCCTTAATCACTGTTTCTAACAGGATACCACCTGCTGATTGCCTTAGACTGGGTCACATGCTCCACCTCTGGGATGGCGGGTTGTGAAGGTCCGAATGGACCACATGGATATAGTATGGAAGAGAGAGAAAACCCTTTCAAACTAAAATAAAATAGGCCTGTTACAGAGAGCAGAAGCTAGAAAGGCAATCAGCAAATCCAATCTACCCAAAGTGACCATCTTGAAAATGCCCAGAAAGAACGAAGTAGGAGGAAATGTCTGGCTAAGGGCCAATCTAGCTCCAACAGTGGAAAAATAAAACCCATGACTTCTTGAGAAAATAGATGGGCTTATGACAAGGTGTCGCCTATGGTAAGAAGTCACTCCTTATTTAAAAAGCCCGGGCAAACCCTTTCATTCTCTTCGCTAGATTTCTCAGAAAGTGTCAGAATGCCCCTTCGTCTATGCTTCATCTGAATGACCGGTCTTGCAACATTGTTTCCCCATCATCCTTTAGCAAGGGCTCACCTTTGTTCCTTTTTCTCAGCCATGTTTTGCTTGACCACAGGTTTCCCTCTTGTGCTAAAGGAAACATCTAGGGGCACCTGGGTGGCTCAGTCGGTTAAGCGGCTGACTCTTGATCTCATTCCAGGTCTTGATCTCAGGGTTTTGAGTTCAAACTCCCCCATTAATCTCCATGTGGAGCCTATTAAAAAACAAAAAAAAAGGAAATGTCTAGCTTTCTTTCTTTCTTTCTATCTTTCTCTCTTTCTTTCTTCTCTCTCTGGCTCTTTGATAGTATAATTTAGAAATGCATTCTGTACTATAATAGAAAACCCTACTACATTGGTTTAAACTGATGGGGGGGGATGGGGAAGAACAGGGAATTTTCACAATAGAAAGCCTTGGAAGGGAGGCAGTCAAGAACCAATACGGTAACTCAATAATGCTATTAGGAACATAGTTGTTTTTTGTTTTGTTTTGTTTTGCTTTAAGGATTTTATTTATTTATTTGATAGAGAGATCACAAGTAGGCAGAGAGACAGGCAGAGAGAGAGGAGGAAGCAGGCTCCCTGCTGAGCAGAGAGCCCAATGCGACCTCAACCCCAGGACCCTGAGGTCATGACCTGAGCCGAAAACAGGGGCTTTAACCCACTGAGCCACCCAGGCGCCCAGGAACACAGGGGTTTTTAACACACTTCCAACCCCAAATTCTTAGCATAGGTATATCCCTCGTGCTCAGGCTTGACCCTCGTGGTTGCAATATGGTTTATATTCATGTTCCAGTCAGGAGGAAGAGAGAAAGGGCAAGGTTTTTGTTTTTGTTTTTTAATGTGAGGCCTTGTCTTTTTATTGGAGAAGTATCAAATGTGGAATTTCTAAAAGAATAAAAGCGTGGGGTGCCTGGGTGGCTCAGTTGGTTAAGCAACTGCCTTCGGCTCAGATCATGATCCTGGATTCCGGGGATTAAGCCCCACTCGGATTCCCTGCTCGGTGGGAAGCCTGCTTCTCCCTCTCTCACTCCCCCTGCTTGTGTTCCCTCTCTGGTTGTGTTTCTCTCTGTCAAATAAATAAAAATCTTTAAAAAAAAAAAAAAAGCGTGACTCTTATCTCATCATAAAATAAACAAGGGTCAATATTTTATTTTATTTATTAATTAATAAGGAAATCAATAAGATGTTGAAACCAATTCAAAGGAGAATTCTTTTTTTTTTTTTTAAAGATTTTATTTATTTATTTGACAGAGAGATAGAGAACACAAACAGGCAGAGTGGGGAAACAGGGAGCCCAACACAGGCCTCAATCCCAAGACCCCGGGATCATGACCTGAGCTGAAGGCAGATGCCTAACCGGTTGATTGAGCCACTCAAGGGTCCTTCACCAAGTCAAAGGAGAATTCTTTAAAAAAATTAACACATGGGGTGCCTGGGTGGCTCGGAGGGTTAAAGCCTCTGCCTTCAGCTCAGGTCATGATCTCAGGGTCCTGGGATCGAGGCCCGCATCGGGCTCTCTGCTCGGCGGGGAGCCTGCTTCCTCCTCTCTCTCTGCCTGCCTCTCTGCCTGCTTGTGGTCTCTCTCTGTCAAATAAATAAATAAAATTTAAAAAAAAATTAACACATAGACAATCACATGCACACACACACAGGCAAGTGGGAATGCTACAATGAATCTACAGGCAGAAGGAAGACGAAAACTAGTCAACAGAGAAATAATCAATTACAACTCCACCAGACACAGTTCATTCCTCTAGATAAGAGCCAGTTGTATTTCTCAGTTTTCCCTAATTTACAAACTTGTAAAATAGCTCAAGGATAGTGGAAGATGAAGATGACACCAAAGAGTGCTAGGACACCATATATTTGTACACTTAGAAAACTTTCACAATGTTTCCCGACAGAAGGGATACCCCCCTCACCATCCACCTATGTATCTCATTGACCAGGGCTGTGTCACATAGTCACCTTCATTGCAAGAAGGCTGGGAAATTGAGCCTCTAGCTGGACACACTGCTCACTCAAGCAGAGTAGAATCCCGTTAGTAAGGAAGTCTGCCTGACCTATATACCCATTCGATGTAGGTGCACGAGATTATTTCATAATTTTTAGCACACGTGAGTATGATGACTCCAGCAGATGTCTGTTGTTTTGATACTTTGACATCATTCCCCCTCCTGGTCAAAGTACCTCATATTTCCTTTGGGCTGTAACCTGTCTCCACCCTCTAAACCCAGCTCCAAAGGGAAACATTTGACTCCAGCTTGTTTAGTTATGGGGTTGGATTTAGCGCTGGATGCAGCCCAATTAGATTCAATCTTTGAACTTTCAATGGAATGAAAGTGTGATTTACGTTAGAAAATAGTAACATTTAAGTCTAAAAGATGTTTAGTCAATTTCCTGACGATGCTTGGTGCACAAGTGGATTCCTATACTCTTTGCCATAATCCCACTGCTCCTCAAAGAGTCTGTGGTTTCCTGGTGAGAAACCTCTGGGAAGTTTCTTTATTTAGTACGTAGCTCCTGCTTTTAGAACTTGAGAGCTGATAGGCTGTAGCGTGTGCTAGGAAATTCAATTGTAGGTTTGAATGCCAATGGTGTTCAGGCACAGTCTGCCCAGAAAGTAACCCCATCTCAGTATTTAAAGCAGAAAAGAAAAAAATAAAAAATAAAAAAAAATAAAGCAGAGGAAAGTTTCGTTCAGGGGATTAGTTACATGGGGAATAAAGTGCTGAAAAACTAAACAGAGGGGGTTGAGGCAATTCAGGGGCTAGTGGCAGCAAGAAGCCAACAATCACCACTGCCAGGCTACAGATTAGATCCAGGAGGTGATTATGTTACAGGTGCCCAGTGTCTGGGATCCCCTAACAATACAATGGGAGAACCAGTTAGGTCAGAGATGTTGCTCACAGTGGTGGGTTGGGATGCCTGGGAGGGTGGCTGGTCCTATTGCTGCCACCTGGTGGCTGAACCTAGCTGGAAACTCAGGAGCAAGAAAGCCCAGGAATGTAGTCTGGGGGCGGGGGGCAGCACCCCCTTTTTTACAAAGCAGAACAGGAAAAGGGTGAGGAATGGAGCTGAAGCCATGAGGCATGAGGTCTACTACATGGGACGGGCCACTTAACCACATTTCATCTAAGATGCCATGGATTATGGGATGTCATTGTTTTATGCATCTTTAAGAAAGAAAAGCTATCAATTAAACTATGATGCAATGCTAAAACTTCACCCATTGCAATGTGTCTTGGTATATGAGATATTAAAATGTGGAAAAAATATGCATCTTGGGTGTCTGAGTAGCTCAGTTATTAGCAACCGCCTTCAGCTCAGGTCATGATCTCAGGGTCCTGGGATCAAGGCCCGCCTCAGGCTCTCTGCTCAGCAAGGAGCCTGCCTCCTCCTCTCTCTCTCTCTGCCTGCCTCTCTGCCTATTTGTGATCTCTCTCTGTCAAATAAATAAATAAAATCTTTAAAAGAAAAAACAAAAAAGTATATTAAAAAAAGATCAAGAAAATATGCTATTAACTGTGATCTTAAGCACAAGCACATGTCAACTTAATTCATTTCTACCTTTGAGCTATAATTTTACCATCTGGAAATTAGAAGACAATACGTACCTCATGGGGTTATTGCAAGGATTAAATCAGCTATCACTTTTTTTTTGAGATTTTATTTATTTATTTGACAGAAACACAGCGAGAGAGGTAACACAAGCAGGGAGAGTTGAGAGGAGAAGCAGGCTTCCGCTGAGTAGGGAGACAGATGCGGGGCTTGATTCCAGGGCTCTGGGATCATGACCTGAGCCAAAGGCAGACGCTCAACGACTGAGCCACCCAGACGCCCCCAGCTATCACTTTTTTTTTTTAAGATTTTATTTATTTATTTGACAGAGAGAAACACAGCCAGAGAGGGAGTACAGCAGGAGAGTGAGAGAAGGAGAAGCAGGGAGCCCCATACCGGTCTTGATCCCAGCTGCTCAAGGACTGAGCCACTCAGATGCCCTGCCCGGCTATCCCTTTTAAGACTAAGTTTAGGAGCACCTGGCTGGCTCAGTGGGTTAAGCCTCTGCCTTAGGCTCAGATCATGATCTCAGGGTCCTGGGATCGAACCCCACATCAGGCTCTCTGCTCAGCGGGGAGCCTGCTTCCCCCTCTCTCTGCCTGCCTCTCTGCCTACCTGTGATCTCTCTGTCAAATAAATAAATAAAATCTTAAAAAAAAAAAAGACTAAGTTTAACAGGAGTAGGCACTTGTCTCTTGTTCACTGTATCCCGGTGCCTAGAACTGTGCTTGGCGCATAATAGGAACTCAAGAAAATGTTGGGGAATGAGTCCCCAAGTGAGCAGATTATTGGCCCATAATGGCAGGTAGGTGTCAATGAATGGAAGTTACTAGTGAGACAGAAAGTTATTATTACTTTTTTAAGATTTTATTTATTTATTTGACAGAGAGATCACAAGTAGGCAGAGTGACAGGCTGAGAGTGGGGGGAAGCAGGCTCCCCTCGGAGGAGAGAGCCCAGTGCAGGGCTCAGTCCCAACACCCTGAGATCATGACCTGAGCCAAAGGCAGAGGCTCACCCACTGAGCCAGCCAGGCGCCCCAACAGAAAACTATTATTATTGGATTCAACCATGTTTGGGAACAAGATCTCCTTTCACTAGTTAGGTAGAATTGACTCTTCTGTGAGGGAGTGGGAGGGACCCCTATTTCACTTAAGAAAGATGTCAGAGTGGAGGCCACAGTCTCTGGTGGAAAATGATGCCGGGTGGCTTTGTACACACAATGTAGATCGTGAGCAGGACATTTAAGGGCGGTGGTGGCAAATGAAGTTGGCAGGGAAGGCGGAAGAGGTGTAGGACAAAACACAAAAGAGCAGCCTCCACCAGCTACGAAGCACGTTCTGCTCATCATTTTCCTAACCCTCAGAGATCTGCAAGCACTGTAGTGTAGTTTCCGTTTCACAAATGGGACTCAGGCCGAGCAAGGCTAGGAAGGGATTTTCCCGAATGAAAACCACAAGACGGAAGCAAAGCTTAGACGCCGCGTGTGTGGTTCTCTCTACCCGGCTTCCGGCTGCTGAGAGAAAGCCCCGAGACCGGAGAGATTAATTCCAATTTGCAACACCTGTAAGGATAAGTAAAAACGAGGAAGATGATGAAAACAGCTGTTAGGGTGGTGAGATTATGGGTGATGAGAACAATCTAAGGAGCGCTGACATTATCTTTTCAAGAATAATTCAGCCAATGTAGGGAAGCGTGTTGAAACCAAACGCCTTTTCTAGCTGCCATCTCCTCGCAGAGGAGTGACTTATCCAATAGGCTGGAGGTTAGTCAGGACTCCAGGATGCACCCCAGACACGGGGTAACATTCCCCAGCTCATTAATAGGGAGTCACTGATGACTACAGCGCACTTCCCCACTTTGCTATCCGCGCCCTCTTCCACGCGCCGCAAGCCGACAGCCCATTCTGTCCCGCGGGTAACGAGCACCGCCTACTGGCTGTCAGCTGTTCGGCGGCTTGGCGTCGCCCCCCAGCAAAATGCGCATGCTCCTCAATCCCCCTCCGCCTCCAGGCTTCTCGCGACAGCCGCCCGGCGGCGGCCTGAATCTCGCGATAAAAGCTTATTGTCTCGCGGGACCGCGGCTGGCAGACGGGCTTTCAGGCGGCCCTGGCCGGGGAAGAGGAGTTGCATGTGTCGCTTCAGCTGGCGGTAGTGGCGGGAGCGGAGGCGGCGGGGGTTGTGCGACCGCCCGGGTAACGACCCCTTGTGCCTCTCTCTCTACCGAGAAGCTCGTAGAGAGCGTGGGGGAAGCCGAGGTGCTGCCCAGCGGAAGGGGGCCGGGCGTCTCCACACCCCCGCCCACATGGGCCCCTCTGGTGTCCCCGGGATTGTCCCTTCGCCTCAGATCTTTCCCTAACTCCTGGTCGCCCTTGTCGCCCCAGTGCTCTTACATTCTGCGCCTTGGTGATTCTTCTGCCCCCATTTTCTCTCTTCAGATTCTGGTCTCCCTGCCCCCTCCCACTCCCCTTCCCTGATTCTTGTGTCCCTTCCTTGGCGTTGAGCTGCCCCCACACCGTGTACTCTGGGCACCTCCAGCCACCCATCCCTTCTTCGTAGGCTTTTCCAGCGTCTTTTTGTCCAGCTGCTTTGTGGCCTTTATTGCTGCAGTTTGCATCCTTTCAAGATCACCCCCAGACCTTTTGTCCCCTCACTACGATCATCCTCCCCATCCTATTACCGCATTGCTTCCTCTTTCCACTAATGCCCCAGTTCTTTAGGGTCCTTTTCCTACTGCCACTTGCTTCCCTGTAGACCTGTGGAGCTGGTAATGGTGTGCTCAGAATTGCTCATATTTTATGAATCCTAATGCAGCTTACATCCTTCACTTAAGAACAGAATTGAAACAGATCTAGGGTTGAGGTATTTCTAGTGCGAGGGGGTGAGGCTACATCTGAACACTGCCTTTTGGGGGCCTTGGTCCAAATGGTGAAAATGTGTTATTTTCCTTGCTTACAGGTTTGTGAAATGGCTGCTGATATTTCTGAATCCGGTGGGCATGATTGCAAAGGAGAGCCGAGGGGCAATACCAAGTTAGATGCAGACTACCCACTTCGAGTCCTTTACTGTGGAGGCAAGTGTTACAAAGCAGAAAATGGCTTTTGCTCACTTTATTTTTATGCATTGTGATAGTAGTATCACATTTGATCCTATTAATCCTTTTGTCGCTGTCTTTTTTATTTGGGAAATCCTTAGTTGGGGGTTGCAGGGGCGATGGTGAAGAGGAGGCATGGATTAACAGATTTTCCCGACTTGTATGACTTGTGTTTTGCTACTTGGCCTGGAGAAGCTTACAGTCCAGTTGGAATAGGAACTTGCAAATACATTATTTCAATCTAATGTTACTTTTCTAGTCTGTCTGTTAAAGGAGGACTTCTTGGAAGATACTGAGTCTGAAGAGGTGAAAGGGACTGGGTGAGGAAGTGGGGAAGGGCATCCCAGATGAAGTGAACGGCTATGCGAGAAGAGACTTGATTCACGTGGAGAAATGAGCAGCTTTGGGTTAGTACAGTGTGGATATAGTATAGAGAGGGTGTCAGTAAGGAATGGAAGATGATGAAGTTGGAGCAGTGGATCGTAGGACAGTCTTGGGAAAGTCTTCTTAGTTTGACTAATAATATATGTATTGATTGAATCTGGATTCTTTTTTCTTAGAGTGTTTTCCCTCATTTTCAATGCTGAAATATTTGTGAATTGGAAATGTTCTAGTTTTATTAGCATTTTGGAAAGTTTCGGAAAAATTTGAAGGTGCAGGATAGCAAATTTTTTTTTTCAGGAAATATTTTTGATAAGTTACTCTGTGCCTCACAGTGTTTTAAGTGCTAGGGACTGAGTAGTGATTTAATAAGTCAGGAAAGGTCCTTGTGTTTGGAGACTACATTTTTGTGAGTTTAATAGAGACATTATCTGGAGTTGAAGTACAGAGGAGAGGGTATATCACTGAGTTAAAAAATTTTGTCAACTTGACATTTATCAGATATCTTTGAGAGTAAAAATTATAAAATATGTCAGTAAGCATAAAGCAGTTCCTCTGCTTTATTTAGTAATGTTGATTAAGTTTTGTTACGATATTGGTCTTTTTTGGTCATCTTGTTTGCCTTTGGAGTCACAGACCAGGGTCTGCATCCTGACTCCAGCATTACCAGCTATGTGACCTTGGGCAAGTTACCTAATTCAATTAAGGATTAAAGGTCTGTTTTCTTGGGATGCCTGGGTGGCTCAGTCGTTAAGCATCTGCCGTTGGCTCAGGTCATGATCCTGGGGTCCCAGGATGGAGCCCTGCATTGGACTCCCTGCTCAGCGGGAAGCCTGCTTCTGTCTCTCTCACTTCCCCTGCTTGTGTTCACTCTTTCCCTCCATCAAATAAATAAAATCTTTTTTAAAAAAAGAAAAACGTCTTAAGGTCTGTACAATGAATATGGTGATTACATCCTGTCAGGTGATTTGTATAAAGCTTCTGGTATAGCAACCAACACAAGAATGTAGTACAGTAAGTTTTATTATTAGAGAAGTACACTAATTTAATATGATTTACTTAACTTTGTCAGATGTAGTTAAGAGCTGTTGTTCTTTGTACCCTATTTCATCTAAGACTCCATATTTCATAAGATTCACCATTATTTTATGTTCCACTAAGAAAGAAGAAAACTCAGATTGACATGCCATAATTATAAGATGTATCCCTATAAAAAACTTAGGATTGATGAAATACGGTATACAAAAACCATCTTGTTAAATTGCTTATGTGACTGCTAAGGTAACTTGAACAACTGCACTAAATATGCAAACCACCCTGGTGATACTTTGGGTTGACCAGAGGTTCCTAACCTTTTTGAGTAAGGTTTATTTTTGTTTCCTTCCTTAGTTTGTATTGATATTCCAGGCACGAAGCTGGGGACAAGGTTACTTCCTCAAGGAGTTTATGGTCTAGTTGTAGGAGAATCACTTAGGAAATATTAAATGCTAAATTAAATAGTATTGAGTATAACTATGAATTAGGAGTTGAGGAAAAGCAGGGATCTTTGTTCAGAGGGAAGTAAGGATTTGTTTAAGGAAATGAGAAGCTTTAGAAGGTAGAATTTGCAAGGAAAGGTGAAGGAATTCATAGGAACAGTATGGTGGTAAGATTTAATATGGTGTCTCAAGAGAGAGGAAAAAGAAAGGGCTGATTGTAGCAGAGTGCTGGTTGGAGTAGAGTGGGAAGAACCAGGTAGGCAGGATGGTGTCGTTTCTGGGGAGACATGTTGTCTTCAGGATTCTGACGTCAGACTCAATCTGAGTTTGAATCCTGGCTTAGCCATTTATTCACTTGTGTGACCTCAGCGGGTTCCCTCAATATTAAAGAGCCTACTTCAGAAGGCTGTCGTGAAGAATGAATAATATTCCCAAAGGCTCACCTCCTAACGCCATCGCATCAGATAGTAGGATTTCAACATAGTAATCTTGAGAGGACACAAACATTCAGACCATAGCAGAAGGTTTCATGGCTGATAATGCCGTGTTCTTCATGTTGCATCACATCAGCAAGTACATAATGCCAGGGTATTGCCCTATTAGTGATGTAAAGTTTGATGGTAACTGATAGATCTGTGTGTTGAAAAGCAGTGGTTTGCAGAAAGGGAAATTGACTTTATTTTATTTATTTGTTTATTAAAGATTTTATTAGAGGGTGCCTGGGTGGCTCAGTGGGTTAAGGCCTCTGCCTTCGGCTCAGGTCATGATCTCAGGGTCCTGGGATCGAGGCCGCCTTCGGGCTCTCAGCTCGGCAGGGAGTCTGCTTCCCCCTCTCCCTCTGCCTGCCTCTCTGCCTACTTGTGATCTCTCTCTGTCAAATAAATAAATCTTAAAAAAAA
>PITA01028913.1:0-18665 GCA_004023965.1 Spilogale gracilis | reverse complement strand
GAAGGAAGGGGCTGGGGAAGGGAGTAAGTAGGTCTAGGAAGAAGAGAAGCCCGTTGGGGTCGGTATAACAGGGTAGTCAGGGGAAGGAAGAGGCTGGGGAAGGGAGTAAGTAGGTCTAGGAAGAAGAGAAGCCGGTTGGGGCCGGTATAACAGGGTAAGTAGGTCTGGGGCTAGGGAAGAAGCTGGGAGGGCAGTTTCCTAAACTAGAGTGCCCATGAATGGACCCCAAAGTACGGGGAGCAGCTGCACGAGGGAGCGGCTGGATCTGGAGTGGGGCAGGTGGCTCTCTACCTCTCTTCTTTTGTCGGAGTTCACGTAGTGCAGCCCGGATGAGCTTCCGTTCCTCAAAGTCTGTCGTCTGATCCAGCTGTAGACAGAAGCCCCGTCATTACCACCTGCCGCCTGCTGGTTCCGGCCCCCTGCCAGCCCCTGCTTTGCCATACCATCTTGTCCAGGACGCTCTCATCCTCGATGGCCATCAGCTCCTCGGCACTCAGTGGGCTCTGCCTCTCGGGAGCCTTGTCCGCCTGGGTTTGCTCGGCGCCATTGGCCACTTCCACTGCTGCAGGGGGGGGCTCTGCTGGCTCAGGCTCCATCTGTAGGGCGGGGAGAGGGCACGGACTTTAAGGACGGGTGTAGATGAAACCACCCGTCCCCGGTGGACAGGGGACCAGGCCCTGGGTCTGTTGGCACAGCCTTGGAAACGACCACCAAGGGGTCAGCCTGCCTGCACAGGGTGGCCATACTGTGGTCAGACTCGGGGGGGCGCTGACGGCCCTGCGCGGGCTTCCCGTCTACGTGGAACTGTGTTAAGATGACCACTCGCGCCAATACTGGTGGCTTTCATTTGGTGGTAAGCATGGTATAAACACTGGGGATTTTATTGTCCCTATGTGACATACAGGGAAACCGAGGCTCAGGGTAGCGGCATGACTTGCGCACAGCCCTTCTCCAAGTGTGGCCTGGGCTCAGAGCTGAAGGTAGCTTAACTCTTGAACCTGAGTTCTTTCTGTCGCCGCGTCCCCAGCCCCTGCCCAGGCGGTGAGCACATGGCACACACACACACTCCTCCCCCACCAAGGGGCTGGACCAGGCCCTTGGGCTCCCGACCAGGTGTCTGTCTGGGCCTGCTCGGGGCCAAGTCCTCTCTGACGCCTGCCCTGTTTCCTCTGACGGGCCTGCAGCCCCAGCTAGCGCCCGACCCCTCCCAGGCCACCTTGCAGCCACGGGCAGACAAGCCCCCAGCCCAGTTATCACAGCCCCTCCCCTCCTGGCAGGGCCTCTCTGTCGGCCGGCCGTGAGGGTAAGGAGAGCTGGAGCCTCAGTGGCTGGGGCAGAGTAGGGGTGGGGGCGGGCGCTGGGCCCAGGCCAGGGCTGCTAGGGAAGCCGCCAAGAGTGCTTCAGGGCCAGAAGCCTGAGCAGTGGACACTAGCATCCTGGTCCCTGTGCAGATAGGTAAACTGAGGCTCACAGAAGGTGGTGGTGTATCTTAAGGCCCCTCAGCAGAGGCAGAACCCCTCCAAACCACTCCCCTCCCTTCCCAGCCCGGAGGAACTTACGAGACTGCTGCTGCGGGCAAGGCCGGCAGAGGAGCGGCGGCGGGTGCTGAAGGCAGGCGGGTGGGCCACGGGGGCCCCGGCGTCCTCAGCCGCCTGGAAGAGGGCCTCGGGGTCGGCGGCGGCCAGGAGCAGCTCGCTGGGCTGCAGCTCAGGCTCAAGGTCGGGCGTGAGTGGGACCCCCAGCCGCAGGCCCAGCACCTCCACCTGCCTGCCCAGTGCATCCAGCCGCCGGCCCAGCGCTGCCGTCTCCGCCCGCAGCTCCTCGGCTGCCCGGGCCACGGGCTCCATGGCTGAGGCTGCTGCCTCTGCGGCCTGGGTCACCGCCGCGCGGCCGGCCTCCGCCACTGCCCGCAGCTCCTCCAACGCCAAGCCCAACCGCTCCTCAAGGGCTGCAGCCAGCTCAGACCCAGGCCCCGGGACCCCCGGCATGGCGATGGCAGGGGCTCTACGGTGGGGTGACGATAGGGACAGTGGTAGGGACAGTTGCCTCTGGCTGGCAGTGTCACAGTCTTCACAGCTGGCCTGAGGGCGAAGGCAAGGGCAGTGGGCCTGCCCCGCCCCTGCTGGCCTGCCGCCTCCCAGCCTGCCACCTGCCAGCTGGGGCTGGGGCCCAAACAGAAACCTATTCTGGGCTCCCTGTGGAGGGGGCTGTGCGGGGAGGGTGGCCCGCCCAAGCAGGCAGACCGCCAGGCCTGGCCCTGCACAGATCACAGACGGGTGGCACCGCGGCGCTGCCCAGGTTCTGAAGGACTAGCCAGGCCACAGCCCCGTGCCCCACAGATGGGGAAACTGAGGCAGGGAGCAAGGACTGGGCCTGCCTGGGCCACCATTTTCATGAGCTGTGAGGATCCAGTCTGCACTCCTTTGCCTTTAGACCATGCGGTTTGAGCAGGGCCCCTGGGGGGCTCAGTGGGTTAGAGCCTCTGCCTTCAGCTCAGGTCGTGCTCTCAGGGTCCTGGGATCGAGGCCCGCATCGGGCTCTCTGCTCAGAGGGGAGCCTGTTTCCTCCTCCCTCTCTGCCTGCCTCTCTGCCTACTTGTGATCTCTCTCTCTGTCAAATAAATAAATAAAATCTTAAAAAAGAAAAAGCCATTGAGCAAATGGGGGAAATGGAGGCACAGAGAGTCAGGACTTTGAGCCATCCACTGTAACAAGCGTCTGGTCCCTGGTCCGCCTGTGGCCCTTGGATCCAACCACAGATCTTGAGCACATTTTAGGCACTTTTCTCCTTTCCCTTGGTTCTGGGTGGGGAAACTGCGGTGGGCTGGTGGTCTCAGGTGCAGGGCTCACCATGGTATCTCCCCCCCCCACCCAAGGGCCACAGCCGCCGTCCCCTCACTCTCTTGGCAGAGAGCAGTTAGGTCCTGCACTGCGGTGGAAAGGGTGCTTTCTTGCCCCCGCCCCAGGTCACCCCCGAGAAGGCCCAAAGCTGGCTCTAGCCATCTCACCTCAACCAAAGTCCCATTCAGTCCCCACTGCAGCCCAGAGGACATTACCTGGGCAGCCGCACGGCCCACTGGGGATCCCTTCCCCAGCTGAGCTCCCAGCCAGCTGATCCCAGGCTCGGGAATGAATAATGGAAGCGTGCGGTGTATTCAGTTCCCGTGGCACCTGTTAGGCTGCTGCCTCACCTGACTGGCACCCCCTGCCTGTCCCCCCATCAATGCTTCTGCTCAACCCCCCAGAGATGTTTCTGCAGATGGTAATCACTAATCTCCAACCTAAGCGGCCAGGCTGATCTTGGAGGAGCAGACCAGCAGCTTTGCTTCTTGGGGACTGAGGTCCAGTTTGGCAAGGAGGAGGAGCACCGGGGCTACCACGCGAAAGAGGGGGCAAGCCCTCACCACCCTCTGTGAGCCTCAGTTTTCCCACCTGTTCATTAGGAATGAACCAACCCGTTCTGGAGTAGGGACAGAGGTCAGCATGTAGGAAGCCTGAGGCCAGTACAGCGTAAGCTCCTGACATACCTAGAGGCTGATACACTAGGGTCTTCCCTTAGCTCTGCCACCAGTGGACTCTGGACTGTAGGTAGCCACCTTCTCTCTCTGGGCCTCAGTTTCCCTGTGTGTACAATGGGGCAGGAGCGGAGCAGAGGAACCCTGTTCAGCCTACATCCTGAAGCAGTCTATATAAGACTGATGGGTCGTGAGGCTGGGGCTGGGGTAAGGAGAGGCTCACCTTAATGCTGCAGCCTCTACGAGGGGAGACATGGCTGAAGCTGGTGACATGAGTGACGCTACCCAGCTGGGCCAGGGTCCCAGGGCTGCTGATATGGGTTACGGTGCTCTTGCCCCCACGGCTGGTGCTGAGGAGGGTGGGAGGCGCCCGTAGCCCCAGCGTCAGTTCTGGAGGGGGAGAAAGGCTACTGTCAGATCAGCTGCGGTGAGGCTAGCCAGGCTAACGGTGCCCCTCGCTCCCAGCACACCCTTTGGGGACAACACCCTGAAGCCCGGCCACAGCACTTGTCCTGTGTGCAGAGCAGGGCAGGCTCATCCCCAGCACTGGTGAGAGAGCAGGGGGGCCTACCTGCCCTCTGGTTGCCTGTGGGCAGCAGCACTCGGCTCGGGGACGCCTGGCCACGGCCATCCTTGATCTCGATGGTGAACGTGGTCTTCATACTGGCCCCTGGCTCAGCAGTGCCGAGAGGCACAGGAAGCGGGGCACTGGGCTCCTCTGAGCCGGCCACGGGCCCCCCTGCTCCGTTTTCAAGGGGCCTGGCAGCCAAGCCCCGCCCCCTGGGGCCCTCCTCTCTGGGGCAGCTCTGAAGCCGGGCCAGGGGCCTGGCTGTTCCTCGTGGCTCCTTGCTGAAGTGGGAGGTGGTGTCACTGGGGCCCCGTGAGGAGCCAATGGAGGCAGGGGTCGAGCTGATGGGGGAGTGGCTCTGGAGTCTTGTGGGGGTTGAGGGACCCGGGGCTAACCGGGGTGGACCATCCTGGAGCCCAGCAGCCATAGGAGAATCGGATGTGAACTTGCGCACACGATCCCGCACAGAGCCGGCCCTCTGGAGTGGGGAAGGTCCACTGGCAGGGCTGGGGGGCTCTAGAAGGGGATAAGGGGGCTTTCAGGGGCGTGGCGGGACAGGGACTGCCCCAAGTCTCCGGAAATGGGAGCAGGTAGTACCTTGGTTCTGGGCTGGCTGCCGGGGGCCGAGCACGGACAGAGAACGCTGGCAGAGATGGGGTCCGGCCAGGTCCGGCACTTTGGAGAAATGGTGGTGGCCATATGGGGGAAGGTAAAGGACAGTGGCTCTGGGGGTCCCCCCTCTCATAGTTCTGTCCTCCACACCACCCTAGCCTCCCAACCCTTGCCGTACTACAGCATCCCCATCCCGTACTGTACCTCCTTAGCTCCCGGCCTCCCCACTCAGCTGTCTTATAGGCTCCTCCTTCTCCCACCCTGACCCTAGGATGACTTGGACACTCCCGGGGGCTGGGGCCAGGCTTGGGCTGGAGGAAGGGCACCCACATCCTCCCTGCCGATGGGGGACACCCCCCAGGCCAGCACTGCCCATGGCCTCAGCTGGGAGATGGGTGCACTCCCTTATTGGGGAAAAGAATGTGCCTGAGGACCGCTGCCTTTCAAGGCCGCGGGTGAGGGAGGGGCCAGGCTGGGGGTGTGGACACCTCAGGGCAGTGGGAGGAGTGTCAGGGACTGCCTAGCCTTGAAGAAGCTGAAGCCGTCTAGGCACCAGAGCCCATTTTCCAGACATGGAAAGGGCGGCCTGTAGCTACGTCTGCTGGGATCCTCACCTGATCTCTTTGTGTTGGAGGAGGGACCTTTGGTGGGGCCTTGGGCAGCCGGGGGCTCTGTGGGGCCAGGCAGGAGCTGTAGGGGAGACACAGCATAGGCAGGGCCTGACTCCCAACCATGGGGCTCACCGGCCTGGTATCCCATCCAGACTCACCTTGCTGGCCACCTGCCTCTCAGTGCTGGGGGTGGCTGGCGGTTCCTGGGGCTCTGGGCTGGTGGCCCTGGGTGGGCTGGAGGGCGGCTCGGGGCTGCCCACACCGTCAGCAGCAGGACACTGGGCCTCAGCAGGCTCTAGTGGAGGCTCAGGAGAAGCAGTGGTGGGTGAACTGACGGGCGAGGAAGGTAAGCTGGGTGTGTCCCCAGGTGGGGCCCGAAGCAGGAGTGTCACTGTGGTCACATCTCGGCTGGTGCCCTCAGGGGCTGGGGTTGGCTCTGGGACCTCGGCCTGCTGCTCCTGTTTCTCTGGCTCTGGCACCTGTGGGTGACCCCCAGGATGCACTCAAGGCTCCCAGGCTGGCAGGTACCCAGGGCAGGGCATGCAAAGCAGAGGGGCTAGGCATGACTTCCCATGGGCACACCTGCCCCGCACGTGCATGCACGTGGACCGTCACTTCCCAGCCTCCCGGCACTGCCTCGTCGAGGGTGGTTCAGAGAGGACCAGATCCTGTGCCAGGTGTCGGGGATGCCAGGAGACCTGCTGGGGACTCCGGGCTTTAAGAGATCCCCGGAGCAGAGGCCCCTGACCCCTGGATCCTAGCCTGGCAAATCAGCGGGTGTGTCTGTGGGGGTAGTCCCTCCGGGACCGGGGCCCAGCGGCCTCTGCTGGCCACTTCAGGAATCTTACGCCCCTTGACCTCTCACCCACACTCCCTGGAGAACAGTCAACTCTGTGAACAGTGCTCCAGCAGTCAGCTAGGGTGTGATAGATAGGCCTGATAAGCTGAAGGCAGGATGTGGGCTGTCCGGATAGGGACAGCCCACAGTGGGTTTAAGATGGGGAGGTACCAGGGTCAGATTTGCATTTCAGGCAGATTGCACTGGCTGCTGAGGGGAGGCCGGATGGCCATGGCGGGTGACAGGTAGACACGGATGTAGGGAGGCCAGCAGGGCGGTAATGGGAGACACACTTGGGAGCAGTACAGGCAAGATGGCTTTGAGGGGAGGTCTGGGTAGATGCAGAGTCTGGACTGGGGGACACGTGGCAGAAGTTGCCCAGGAGAAAAGGCAGTGGCCTCAGATAGAGCCCTGGTGTCCCCCAAACACCGTCTACGCAGGTGTTCTCTGCTGCTGGCATCCGTGGGCAAAGGACACTGAGCTGCCTGCTCACCTTCCTTACCTGCTCACCTTCCTTACCTCACACCGTTCCAGCCGCTGTGCTGCCCGCCCCTTGCTCTCTTCTCTTGAGCCACCGTTGTGACGCCCGCTGCACAACCTCCCAGCCAACGTGGCGGCTGGAAGGGAAGGAACATCAATGCCAGGTGAGTGGCCGGGAGGGGCTCTGGGTAGCACGCAGCAGGGCACAGGGAGGGCCGGGGCAGGGGCCTACCCTCAATCTCCTCGGCCCTTATGCGGCGGATGGCAGCTCGGATCAGCTTGCGTTCTTCGTACTCAGCGGCACCGCGCAGCTGGGGATGAGAAGCAGGCCACTCGAGCTGAACTGGGAGTCCGGCTGTTCACCTGCCCTGCCCAGCCCCCGCCCTGGCCTGGGCCTCACCAGTGCGGTCAGCTCCTCCACATCATTCATGGACTCCAGCCGCCCGGCCAGTCGCGCCAGGGCAGCTCGCTGCCCTGCCTCCTGCCGCTCAGGGCTGCGGGGACATCAGGACTGTGACGCCCCCGCCACAGCCGGCTCACGGAGGATGTGGGCTGAGGGCAGGGGCCGGGACCGGGTACCCTGAACCTTGGCGGAGGGGCAGTGGCGGCGCATCGCTCCGGCTGCACACCGGCGCACGCAGGCCCCCGTCCGTGAGCACTAAGACCGCAGGCTCCAACGCGCTCCCGACACGGGCGAGCCCCGGACTCCACACCGGGGAGGGCCCCGATCCACAGACATTCTGGCGTATTCCTGCCGGTCCCGCCCCTACACAGCCGGCTGGGCAGCAGACGCACCTGTGCCCCCACCGGCCGGCACAACACCCACCAAGCCCGGGCAGCCTCCTCCGCCCTGCGCGACCAAGCCCCGCCACTCACCGCAGCCAGTTCTCCTTGTTGTCCTGCCGCTCGGCGCGGAAGCGCTTGGACGCCAGGGCCTCCTCCTCGCGCCGCAGCTCCTGCCGCTGCAGCTCCCGGATGGCCGAGCGGATGCGCCGCCGCTCCGCCAGATCCGCTGTGACCTCCAGCTGCGGGGCAGGTGGGGGCGACGGGCCAGTCATCTTGGCTGCCGGGGCGGAGGGCGGGCGCCCGCTGCCCACAGCTCGGCCTGGGCCACAATGAGTGGTCTGTCTCTACTCTGCCGCATGCCTGTCCCGAGCCTGCCCTCCCACCCACCCGGGGTCTCAGGGAGACCCAGCCCATGGAAACAGAGCAGACAGCCCACGGTGCACTCCCGCCTGGGACCGCTTCCTGGGATTTGACTCCTGTTTCAGAGTCCTTCATCAAAGCCCCCAGAGCCTGGGAGTCAGGAGGAGGGAGGTCACCCTATGGGCTCCTGCCAGGGTCTCCGGGGAGGAAAGGGTGATTAGGGCAGCAGAAGTCCCCCCTGTGAGCAAGAAGATTCCCAAGAAGATTCACACTACAACCCTACTGGGGGTGGCAGCCTCGCTCACATCAGCCTGATGGGAAAACCGAGGCAGAAGCAGGTGCTCAGGAGTCCTAGCTTCTGCCTGGCTGGCGGCCATTTTTTTCCCCTTGTACTGACCCAATCCTAATCACCATCAAAGGCGGCCAGGGCTCAGAGTAGGAAGGTTAGTTCCCCAGATAGTGCAACCAGGGTCTACCCAGGGCCCTGGAGAGGGTTTCAGTCAGGGCGCAGGTGCTCCCACTGGCTTCTGAACCCTCAATCCCTGGGAAATTGGGGGCTGGCTGTTCTAACGAGGTTCAGGAAAAGGCAGCCTGGCAGGGGAGAGTCAGCCAATTCTCCCCTCCTCCTGGCCCACATCTCCCCCACTACAGTCTGTGGCTCAAGACAAGGGAGCACTGGCCGGGGGAAATCATTCAGGAGTCCAGGAAACGTCTACCTCCTTCCTTTATGGCCTCCTCCCCCATCATTCCTTCCTACTCCAGGATGGGGGCACCACGTGGTGGTTTCACAAGGGCTAGGTTTCGGCAGGGCATGTGGGCTGGCCCGATCTGCCATCAGTTTACTTGTCCTAGTCTGAAAAGGGTAGGGAGATCTCTGGGGGGCAGATCCCTCCATGGTTCCTTCAGGCTCCATATTTCTTAGGGGTTAGGGGAGGGTCCTCTGAGGCTCAGGTCAGACCCCCCAGCTTGCTCCAGCCTCAGTCCACACCTGGTTGGGTGGTCAGAAACACGTGTTTTTTGTTTTTTTTTTTTAAGATTTTATTTATTTACTTGACAGAGAGAGATCACAAGTAGGCAGAGAAGCAGGCAGAGAGAGAAGAGAAAGCAGGCTCCCTGCTGAGCAGAGAGCCCGATGCGGGCCTTGATCCCAGGACCCTGAGACCATGACCTGAGCCGAAGGCAGAGGCTTGAACCCACTGAGCCACCCAGGTGTCCTAGAAACACGTTCTTAACCTCTCTGTCTTGGTTTTCTCATCTGCTGAATGGAACAATGGCCCCCCCCTCAGGGCAGTGGGTGGGGATGGGGGCAGTGACTTGGGGTCCCCCTGCATAGCTTGCATGCAGTAAACATCACCCCTTCCTTGCTTCCAGCCACTTAGGAGAGAAAGGCAAGGGCAAATGAGTACAAGACATGAGGCATCAGTAACATTTATCGAGAGCCTGTATGCTATCATACAGGTTCCGCACTGAGCCCCCAGTCGTCCTAATCTCACGGCAACCCTCCGTACTTTATTCTCCTCTCTGCCACATGAGGAAACTGTGGTTCAAGGGGGCAAAGTCATTTGTTCACAGCCAAATGATCTGAGCCAGGATTTGAACTCATGTCTCTCTGACTCCTGGGTCAGCCTTGAGCTGAAGACAGCTCTGTTGCTGGGGTCTGTCTGCCACGGTGGGCACCTCAAGGACCCTGGCACGGTGTAAGGAGCCCTCTCTAGCCTGGACTAGACGTGCCTTTACAGTTGGGAGGCTCACCTTCCCACCCTCCAGTCCTGGCCTCAGAACTAGGGCTTTCTGTGGTACACTTGGAGATTGTGGGTCTGAGAGGTCAACGGTTCAGTCCCCCTGTACAGAAGGTAAAGGGACTGAGAGATGCAATGACTAGCCCTCTGTCTCCTGGGGACCCTCTTCTCAATGTCCTGGATTCCAGAGATGGGGTTCTTGTCCCTGGAAACAGCCTGATGTGGAAACTTGGCTACCTCTGAGGAGCTTCACTGTCTCCATCGGAAAACGGGATCCCCGGGTGACGCCCCTACCAAATGAGCGGAGCCAGGCTGGCTCGGATCCTCATTCCACCGGTCATCCCCAGCATGACCCTACCCTTTGGGCCTGGATACTGTGTGCCCAGAATATCCGTGCTGTGCGGCCTAGTTCCCCGCCCTCTCCAGCCCCACCACTGTGTGTGGAGGGGACTGTGCAAGTGAGGGAAGGAAGTACAAAGCGCCATTGTCCACCAGAAGGAAGGGGAAGGGGATAGGGCGGTTTCCAAAACTGCCCAGTGCAATTCTCCCGGGAGGAAAGGGGGTACTTCCTCCTCCTGGGGGGGCCGGGTCTGCGGGCCTTTCTGTCCTCGCTCTTGGGGAGTGGGGGGCGGGGCCCGGCAAGCCCCGGTATCTGTCTGGGACTCAGTGTCCCCGCCAGCACAGAAGACTCTCAGTCCGGGCTCCGCAGGCTTCCCCGGGACAGCGCGCGGCAGTGGCGCAGGGCTTCGCCAGGGGGCGCTGAAGACCCGCGGGCTCCGGAACCGCCCGGCCTCGCGGAGCCCCGCCCACGCCTGTCCCCGGCCTCGCGGAGCCCCGCCCACGCCTGTCCCCGGCCTCGCGGAGCCCCGCCCACGCCTGTCCCGGCCCCGCGGAGCCCCGCCCACGCCTGTCCCGGGTCCCGCGGAGCCCCGCCCACGCCTGTCCCGGGTCCCGCGGAGCCCCGCCCACGCCTGTCCCGGGTCCCGCGGAGCCCCGCCCACGCCTGTCCCGGGTCCCGCGGAGCCCCGCCCACGCCTGCCCCGGCCCCGCGGAGCCCCGCCCACGCCTGCCCCGGCCCCGCGGAGCCCCGCCCACGCCTGCCCCGGCCCCGCGGAGCCCCGCCCACGCCTGTCCCGGCCCCGCGGAGCCCCGCCCACGCCTGTCCCCGGCCCCGCGGAGCCCCGCCCACGCCTGTCCCCGGCCCCGCGGAGCCCCGCCCACGCCTGTCCCCGGCCCCCGGAGCGGGGCGCCCGCTGGAGAGCGGACGGGAAGCCCCCCGCCACCGCCTGCTTTAGTGTCCCCGGCTCCGGAGAGGAAGTCGGAGCTCACGGCGCTGAAGCAGCTTCCCCGGGTCACCACCCGGCGGGTGAGCGTCGGAGCTTGGGCTTGAACTCGAGCCCGGCACCGAGGCGGAGGGACCGCGGCGCGCCTGTCCCCGAGTGCCCCCGTCCCGCGCAGGCACCCCGCCCCGTCCTCAGGAATGTGCGGGAGCGGAGGCCGGAAGCGGCTGCCTGGGTCCCCGAATCGGCCCGAAGCGGGGGCGCCGGCCAGCTTTCCCTTATAAGGCCCGGCCCCGCGGGGAGGAGCCCGGCGTGGGGCGCCCCCGTTCTTGCCACGAGGCGGGCGCTCGGGGCGGGGACCCTCGGCGGGACCGGGGCGAAGTAATGGCGGGCGCCGGCCGCGGAGGAGCCGGCGTGGCGTGGGAATGGCCTTGCGGGGCTTCGCGGCCCCGACAGCGGGGGCTGCGTCTCGGTGACCCTTCCCCAGGGACGGCGGGCCCGGCCGCAGCTACCGCCTTGGCTTCGTCTCTGAAAGCCCACAGGAGGTCGGAGTTGGGGACCGGAGAGCCCTGAAGATAGAGATGCGCGGAGACCTGGCTTTCTTTCCCATACGCTCTGCCTCTACTACCCCCAGCTGACTTCCCGGGGGGGGGGGGGTCGAGCTAACGTGGTGGGAACTTTTGGAAAAACCAATGCCGCACACAGCCGGCTGTGGCGGTGGCAGACGCCCAGAGAGGCTAGGGGGCTGGTCTGAGGGCACGCAGGCTGACTGCCTTGGGACGTCATGGCAGGCCTGGCCACTGCCCAGTGACCCCTGCCTCCAGTAGAATGGTATGCGCGTGGGTAGGTCACTAGCCTTTTCCTAGGAAAGGTAAATCTTTAATTCTGCAAACCGCCCCCCCCCAAAGGTTAAGGGCTGGGGGGCGGGACTCTGGCGCCTCCTCCAGTTCAGTAGCTCCCTGTCCTTGAGAGTGGGCACATGCCTGCCCTGTTGTGTTGCCCTACAGCCTTTCTGTGCGTGAAGATGGGTGCTATGGTTAGAGCACTCAAGGAGCTCAGAGAAGAGCCGGCGGATTCTTCCGCTCTAAGATCTGGGTCCATGCCTCATGCTATCCTTATGCCAACTCTAGGACCTAGATATATGTTTGCACAGACCTCCCCCTCCTATTTTACAGGTAAAGAAACTGAGGCTCAGAGAGGGAAGATTGACACATTAGAAGTCACAGAGCTTATGAGGGCCCCCAAGGCCTTTCCCTCTTTATTGGCTCTTCTGGCTTTGACTTACCCAAGACTTGGTCCCCCATGCACCTCTTTGGGGTTTGTTTGGATTGCAGTACACCCTCTTTGTAGCTGGGTGCCCTCAGGGAGGGGATTTCTCCTCTCGGAATCACAGTGCCCTCCTGGCTTTTGCAGCTGCTGTGGTCACAGCTTCTATGAGATGGTCTAGCACCTAGCCTGGCCCCTGCTGTGCTCTGGCTTTTTTTTTTCTTTAAGATTTTATTTATTTATTTGACAGAGAGAAACACAGCGAGAGAGGGAACACAAGCAGGGGGAGCGAGAGAGGGAAGTGGAAGCCTGCTTCCCACTGGACAGGGAGCCCGATCCGGGGCTTGATCCGGGAACTCCAGGGTCATGACCTGAACCGAAGGCAGCTGCTCAAAGACTGAGCCACCCAGGCACCGCCCCCCACCCCGGCTTTTTTTTAGATTTATTTATTTTAGAATGAGAGTGCGGGAGCAGGGAGAGGGTCACAGGGAGACAGAAAATCCTCATGCCGACTTCCAGCTGAGTGCCCGGGGTTGGGGCAGATACGGGGCTTGATCCCAGGACCCTGAGATTGCGACCTGAGCCGAAACCAAGAGTCCGAGCCCCCGGCGCCCCTGTACCCTAGCATTTCTAATCACTGCTGCTACTATTACCATTGGCCAGCCTCCAGGGGCGGGCGCTGCCTAGCCTGTTGCTTGGGAGAGCAAATCTAGCCTCCCCACACATTGTAGCTGCACATGGGCGAGTCCTCAGCAGTTACTGTTTAAACAGGTGGTGGCAGTGGGGGGCTGGGAGGGACCAGGCCTTAGCACCTGGCATGGACAGGCAGATGCTACCACGTCCTCTGCATCAGCCATGCATAACAGGCTTACTCCTGTTCCCCTGAGCCCTCTTCCTGCCCCCTCCTTCCCTGTGTCCTCTTGTCAGCTGAGAGGTAGCCTGGGCAGGCTCTGCCTCTGACCTGGCTCGCCTGTCGTCACAGCGGGTATGAGCGGGCCACTTACCAGCTTTCGCAGGGCTCCCTCGTCCAGCCCGGCTAAGGCCTCATCTGCCATCTCGCCGGCTCCTACCTCTGTCGGTCCCCTCCTAGTGAGATCTCCAGTGCCTGTGGCACCTGACACCAGTGCAGGGAATTCTGCAGGAGACAGACATGAATTAGGCATGCTGGGGCCTCCGGAAAGCACAGACACGTGGGCTCTGTGCCTCAGTTTCCCTCTCTAACCCACAATCATCTGTTGGTGTCCCATCCATGCTACCTGTGGCTCCCCGATGGGAGTTCCCCTCAGTCTGAGTCCGGTAGGTTGAAAACTTAACAAACCAAGGGTGGAAGTCCCTGGTTCCAGCCCCACTAAGTTGAGGCCAGCCTGCGTCGTGGCCCAAAGTGGGCTCTCATGGGGAGAGTAGAGACCTGGATTAAGAAGGCCCACCACAGCCTGCTCACCACCAGAGGGTGCCCGCCAGACTCCAGTTTCCTGCCCCACCCACCTATCCCAGAGCCTGCCCAGCCCCCTCCAGGACCAAAAGCTCAGTCTCTCCGGCTGTAGGCTGTGCCCATATCCAAAGCCACGCTGCCACTGCCTCGCATTTCCCCAGGTGATTGAATCCATTTGGCGGTAACATTCTGCCTTCCAGTTCTTGATGGCAGCCCTCTACACACCCTCCTCTCTCCTCCCCTTCCTGCCCCCCCTCTGATGCCAATTGCCTAGACCTCACGAAGCTAGGTGACCAAGCACCGAGCTCCTCCTGCCAATTTACACATTTAGAATTGAATTGCCCAGCTAGAATGACCTTCAAAACCTGAGCCGTCCACCTCCGGATAGGCAAAGTGAGGACTGAAGAGGGCCCGGGATCTGTCACAGCGGGGAAGGATTCCAAAAACCCAGGGCAGAGATGGCTTTAATAAAAACCTTGGCCCCCTCAGTCTCCTGAAGCCCGCTTCTAAAGTGCCCCTAGGGGTCCAGGACACTCCCTCTTGCCCAATCACTGTCCATCATGGTCCCCCAAATCCTGGCCCAAACTTCCAGCTCCTCCTTTCCTTCTTCAGCCCTCACATCTTTATGGAATTTGAGGGCCCACAGCCTGAGACACCATAGGTGCTTAGTTAATGTGTAGTGACTGAAATGGCCCCCGCACCCCGTCTTGATTCACTCCTCAGTCATGCCTTCCCTCTCCCCAGAACAGTCACTTGCCCAGTCACCCCGTCCGGTGAAGAGCTCTGTGTGTGATGGAGTGTCCCAGTCCACACAGTTGGGGTTCTTCAGATCCTGCCTGTTCAAGTGGCTACTTGTCTTTCCCATCCCCTTAGGGTTGGATGGGTGTCAACCACCCATCTTCCCTCCGTTGGGGTCCTTGCCTCTTCTACCTACTTTGGGATAATCCCCTGAAAGTGCCACTCGGCAACACCAGACTTGGGTTCTGTGGGCCCTCTTAGTTCCCCATGTCTCCCCGAAGGGCAGGCGTCTCTAATGCGTAAGCCAGGACGCTCAGGGCCCTCTAGGAAGTGTCTTTCTCCTTAGGGACTCCCGCTGCTGCCCCACTTCAGTTCCAGAGCCCCCTGTCACACACACAGTCTGCGGTCCCCAGGGATGGAGAGAGGCCTTAGAATAATGTGGGACCTTCTCCAAAGGGTGTGCCCCCACAGACCAGGGACCCTGGGGGTCGTGGAGCCTCCCGGAGGCCCGTGGCTGGTATCCTTTCCCGCGGTCTAGGACCTTATGCCATAGCTTAGCGCTCCCGTGAGTGGGTGGGAGCTCCCAGGTCTGGGAGTCCCAGAAGCCCTGTCCCGATAGCCGGGTTCCACCCCCAGGACCCGTCAGGGGCCCCGGTGCCTTCCGGAGGCCTGCACACCCACCTCTCAGTCCGGCCCACCCGTTCGGCGCGGGCTCTGGTTAGGTCGCTCGAGATCCGACAGGGACGAGGAATGGTCGGGCGGAAGGCGCCGCCACCGGGATCCCGGGCCCCCTCAGCAACCGTCCCCGAGATTCTGCAAGCGCCGCCCGTCCGGCCGCGCAGCGCCCTCCCGGCCCCGCCCCGCGCCGCCGCGCCAGCCAATTCCTGGGAGGTTTCCGCCCATTCTCGGGCCCCATTGGGGGGATTCAATTTGTCGGCCACGCCCCCAGCGTAGGTCCCGCCCCGCGCGGGCCGGGTTGTAGGGGAGCGTGGTCTTGGGGCCACTGCAGCCCCGACTTTGGCTGGTCGGGCAGGCGTCGGTAGGAGGACGCAGCTTCGCACCAAAGCCAGGGAGGGTGCCCAAAGCCGGGGGCGGTGGCCCGGGCTCGTCCGACTCGTGGAGTCCTCAGAGCAGCCCCTCTCCGCCCTCCTCTTTGTTCGGGAGACCTTGTCCTTCCCCGACTCCGCCCCCTTCTCGCGTTAGCGTCCGGACTTGGCTGCCGCCCAGGCTGCTTTCGGAACACCTGGTCCCGGTCACCTAAGAGCCGGGACTGTGACCGGGCAGCACGTCGACCCCATGTTGGTGCATCTCACGGAGCATCTCAGGTAGAGCAGAATCAATCTCCCCTTTCCTCGTCCTCACACTTTTGGACAGACGGTGCCTTCCTCGGTCAAGCTTTTCCTTTCCGAGCCCCCTCAGGGTCCGCGTCTGGTTGCGCTAGAGCCCTAAATAGGGAACATGGAGTCCGGACTCTCATTCAGTGAGTGGGGAGAACAGGCCCAGAGTGGTCCAAGATGCCCAAGACAACACCAGGAGTCAGCCAGGGGACCCAAGAGCTCAGATCCACCTGGGAGGGCGGTCCCCAGGATCTCGTGCTGGAGGCTCAGGCCCCTCCCACCGACCCACAAGACCCTACCTCTTCAAGGAGCCCGGGAGGTGGGGTCTGGAGTCCTGTCTGTCAAATAAAAACAATTCCAGCTCATTTATTTTGTACTCGCCATGTGCGAGGTATATAATCCCCATAACGATCATTTGTTCCATTTTACAGTTGAGGATCACAGCCGATAGGTAGTAGAACGGTGATTCATCCCAGGATCTTTTGAGCCCAGAATTTGCTTTTACCCACGGTGATGCGGCGTTATGACGGGAGTGGTTTCAGCCTATTGCCCCAGCAGAGCCCGGCAGCCCTGCCGTCCACATGCTCATGACCATCCGCCCAGCCTACCTCGCCCCCATCTAGAGAGAGGGCCAGTACACTCACAGAATCTTTTAAAAGGTGTCATCTTGTCTCATCCCCACCTCCCTGAGGGGTGGTTCTACTTTACATGTGAGAAAACCAAGGCACAGAGAGGGAACAGACTGGTGAAGGTCACACAGGAGGAAGAGCAGACAGAGCCCAGTTTTGGAGGCCGTGGTTGGAGGTCCCCTTCTCTGGGCCGGCCCCATCTGGGCCCTCTCTACTTGACCTAGATGCCATCATATTCACCGGAACGAGGGGCAGCGCCCTCCGAGGCTAACGTGGTCCTACTTCAAACCTCGCGCGGCCCTGGGAACGTCGGGTTGGGGTGGGGCACCCCTGGGCCACCCGGGCTTCTCAGGGCCTGCCTGCCTGTGTGGCTGCTGGCGGCTCCAATGGCTGGCTCGCTCCGTGCTAGCCCCGCCCCCCACTCCGGCGGGCTGGGAGGGACCACACAGGTGAGCTGCGCCTGCGGACTTACTCTGCCCCGCTCGCCAGATCTGGGCAGTGCGGAAGCTTGGGTCCCTCCGGGCCGTAAACCCTCAGGGCTGGGGTCCTCATGCAGACCTACCGGCCAGACTCTTCCTCACTGCCGAGGGTGGGGCGGGATGACGGGGGTGGCAAAACAAAGATCAAAGCGTAGCCGGGTATCAGCCACAGCCCGGGAAGAGTAAACATCCCACGAGGAGGGCCTTCCAGGAATTGAGCACCCGCTGCACGTTAGACACAGGGTTTGGCCTATTGCAGGTTAAGCACTGTGCAAGGTTAAATATTACCTGGGTTTTACCGAGGAGGAAGCTTAGGGAAGTGAAGGCGCCTTGGGCTGGCAATGGCGTTCAAACTTAAGTGGAATTCTGCTCCAAGCCTAAGGCCCTTTGCTCCATCTAGCTGTCTCTAGGATGGAGGAAATCCTGGAAGACTTCTCAGGGAGGTGATCTGCAAACTGATCCTTGAGGAAGGGTATTCGTGGCAGGGGGATAGTGTGAGTTAAGGCTGGGGGGTACGTAAGTAGGAAAAGGAGGAGAGATGGGTCATGGATAAAGCAGGAAATGGAGATGGAGGTGGGCCCTGAATCCTAGGTCGGGCCTCAGTCTATCCATCTGTAAAACGAGGGGATTTGACTGGCCTGCTTCCGGCCTTCCCCAGGGAAGGGGCTATAATAGAAAGGGGTCAGATTCCTCCGGTCCAGTCCAGTACTGGCGGAGTAGGGAGTGGCTGGAGCAGCTCAGGGGCCAAGGGTAATATTTTGCTCCAGTGCCCAAGGCTGAGAATAAATATTTTACCGAGCTGGCAGTGCCAGATCCCTGAAGCACCCTGGCTTCCCTTCCCCCCAGCTAGGGTCCTGCAGAGGGCAGGAGAGCTGATGGGTCTTAGCATTGGCTCTGCCCCAGGCAGAGGTTTGGTCCCTTCAAAGCCTCAGTTTCCTTATCTGCACAGTGGAGGAATTATGGCTTGAGCTCCCTAAGCCCTTTCCCCCGAGACTACACAACATAAAATTCCGAGACTTTCAGGGAGACCCCACCTTGGGTATGCTCACAAGTGGCTGTGAGGCCAGCCAAGGCCAGAGCCTTGGGCCTATGAGGGAGTCCAGGGGCTGTTGGGCATGGGGAGGAGTGCAGGGTTAGACGGTCAGAGCTTGCCCCGCTGTTGGAGTCTCACAGCCTAATCAGAGACACGTATGTGGACTCTAAAAGTCGTACAGAACAAAGCCCTCACTTGCTGTTTAGCATGCTGAGGGGATGGGGAATGGCATTGGAGAAGGGAACAGCATGAACAAAGAAAGGGAGGTAGGACTGTGAGGATTTTGTTGGGACAAAGTCAAGCAGGTGAAGCTGGAGTATGATGTCCTTGAGGAGAACTGGTCCTTCCCGGGGTTGGTGGGATCCAAGGGCTGTAACCTTCTTCCTCAGAGGCAGGACTGGAGACTGCCCTGGTCATGGCCCCAGCTCCAGGAACAGGCCCGCGGACCTGTTGGGCAAGGCTGGGCCCTCTATGATGTCATCCAGCTGCTGTGTTCTCTGAGTGACAGTGCCAGATAAACTTCCGCCCTTGGAAGAGAAGGGGCCCAGCTGTAAGTGCTGAAGGAGGAGAAAGGAGTGACTCTTCCTCGGAAGCTTGGAGACAAGTGGGCTCTGGGAAGGAGAAGGAGGCCTGAGATGCCCAGGAACCCCAAGAACCCAGCCTCATGGGAAAAGGAGAGGATTCAGGATGGGCTGGCTTGGATTGCTTGTGACTTCTGGAGGGGGGTTCCCTGATGCCTGACGTCCATCTGAGCTCATGACAAGGGCCCTGTGTAGTTGCTGCTCCGTGGGCTGGAGCCTGGCTCCAGTCGCCCTTATAATACACGAGTGGCAGTTCTGTTATAACCAAGACCCTCGCAGCTCTCTAGCCCTGTGAGGAAGGACCACCCTTACACAGAAGAAGAGACGGGTCAGGTCATGCCTACACCTCACACAGGATTTGAATCTGGAATCATCCTCCCCC